>PITA01018490.1:0-40228 GCA_004023965.1 Spilogale gracilis
TCCCCTTTAGGTTTACCAAATCACTTTTGTTAGGATTTCTATTTTGTTTGGTTTAGGGTCCAGTCAGTCACATCATCTAACACATATTTATTGCAAGTTTAGTATATCACTGTCACTATGCTGGGTCATAGTGAACAAACATATCAGGCAGAGAAATTTCACACGTGGGAAAAATTTTCTTTAAGAAACTTCCCACCTATTTAACATCCTACAGTATGAATATGAATATCACAATTTCCATTTTCATTTTCTTTTCCCTGCAAAAATGGAGAACTGGTTGCCATCATTCATGTTGTTGTCACATATTTTTATATAGTATAAGTAATGTAATTTTCTCTAAATTAGAAAAATGTACTTTCCTGCTTCCTTTAAACTTATAGCTCATTGTATTTTTAATCTTTTTGAAGGAAAAGATTGGACATTCAAAAAAGGAGATAAATAGAATAGCATAGGGAACCCTGCTTCAATAATGATAGACTCTTAGCCAATCTTGTCTGATTTATACTGCCACTCTTCTTTCTCCCTCCCTCCCTTCCACCCTACCTATTGTTTTGAAGTAAATATGAATTAATCTCTAAACATTTGCATATATAGCTCTATAATAATGGTACTGAATTAATATGTTAACTAGACTACAAAACAAGTGTCATGCTAAAAATTTTAACAGTAATTTCTTAATTGGAATGTTCATATTTCCAATTGTTGCACAAACCCTGCTTTTACTTTATTTAAATCAAGACACAAGTAAGTTGCACACCAAAATTCGTTAATGTGATATTTAATTTCCTTCTATATTACAAGTCTCTTCTGTAATGTTTTCCCTTGTAATCTATTGTTAAAGAATCCTCATCATTTGTTATATGGCTATCTCCAATTCTGGATTTTGTTAGACTACGCTCTTATGGTCTCATATTGCCTGTTCCATCTTCCGTATGTCTTGCCAGTTGTTGGCTGAATACAAGAAAGTAATAGGATTTAGGTTCCACATTGTTGGCAAACTTTTTAAAAAACAATGGCTTGTGATCCTGAAACAAATAATGTCTGATTACCACTGTTTTGGGTATGTCAACAACTCTTAGTGCTTAGTTTCTAGATCAATTCATGTATTAATGTTAAAGTGTCACTCTAAAACTAATTATTTTGTTACCTAAAATATTTCAATCAAGAGAAATTTTTCTTCCTTTGCTATTCGTTTACCACATGGAACGGTTGGTATAGGGAAGTCAACACAAATACCTATTTGTTTCCTTCACTTAGTGGTTTTCAAAATAATAAGATAACTCATTGATATTCATAAAAACTAACCTGTTTTTTTTCTTTTTTGGATCATAATGAACTAATGAGTTTGAACATCTTTGGCCTTTTTAATACATTTCTATTATTATTATTATTATTATTATTATTATTATTCACAGTATCCCAACTTTGGTCAGTGGGAACTTCAAATTGCCATTGAGTCCTTTAGATACAGCCCTTGTAAATTTTGATGTATTCCTTGTTGTTTGGTGCAACAAGTGTTTCTAGCTATGTCTCAGTACTGGAATTAGCCATTACTCCCAAACCCTTTGTTTCTTTTAGTAAGAAATGATGTTTGAAAAGCCTTATCTACATCTATACCCTAAGGGTGCTCATTATTATTAGCCCATTGCTATTTCCAGACTTCTTCAGTGGACAGTGGACAGAGGAAGGAAACTAAATATTTATTTTTTTAAGATGAAATACTAAAGAATAAATATTGATAATTTCAATTAAACTGTACACTATTAGTTTTTTTTACACTATTAGTTTTAATTAATTTCTTCTATTTTGCATCTGTTTCTCCTTTCTCCCACTAAAATCCTGACAACCCACTCTAGGAGTTATTAAATTTGCGTATCATATGCTCATTTACTCTATGCTATACCATACATACATATAACAGTGCCAATGCTACCAGCAAAAATATGATAATCAAAATAGGTCTTTTTCTTTTTTTCTTTCTTTTTTTTTAAAGATTTTATTTGTTTATTTGACACAAAGAGAGATCACCAGTCGCCAGAGAGGCAGGCAGAGAGAGAGAGGAGGAAGCAGTATCCCTGCCAAGCAGAGAGCCTGATACAGGCCTCGATCCCAAGACCCTGAGATCATGACCTGAGCGGAAGGCAGAGGCTTTAACCCACTGAGCCACCCAGGCACCCAAGGTCTTTTTCTTTATACTTCTTTTTGTCTTTAGGGTATATTCCTCTAGAAATGACTCACCAAGTTTATCTTAACATCATATGATAAAAGAGTTCTTTCTCTGTGGTTGTGCTACCAATCGGAGAAATATTTGGGTTGATTTATTTCATTTTATAGTTTTAGTAATGTTTTTTAAATTTAATCTTCTGAGTATGCATAATGTTTTAAATGCCAATCTAAAATAATCATATATATATACACACACTAATTTAAATCTGTACGTTACTATATATACCAATTATATATATATATATATTTTCATTTTTAAACTAGTATATATACACATATACATCTTATCCTTAGATACAAATATGCTCATTCCCTAAGTTTTCTATTTTTATTTGATTTTTCTAGTTTTTTTTTTAAGTTGGATTGTATTTTTGTTTCAATGGCTACCTTTATGGTTGTAGCCTTATAATATGTTTAGTTCCCTCATTTTGGTTTATTATCTATTGGTTCACTTTGATGTTCAATATTAAAATTAAGTTGCAGGCTCTTTTTCCCCTTGCACCTAGTATTTTAGATATATTCCTTCGGTTTTTGCCTTTCCTCTTTTAGTTGCTCTGTTTTTATTGAGGATTCAGGTAGATCAAAGAACCATGTAGCTTTATCTCTGTCTTTCCAGTCGGTATAAGAATATCTAGCTTAATTTGCTATCTTTATCGAAGCACATATTGAGAAGTTACTGTGGGAGGAAAGAAATCAAACTTATGATGATTTGACTTTCTCTCTTGCAGCATTTCCAATTCAAAGGCAACTGATTTATACATATGTTATAATCAGAATAAAAAGTGAAAGAGCTTATAGATTCTTAATGGTCAGGAGGTAAATGTTCATCAGATTTTGTCCTTAATATTACAAATTTTAGGTAATCATCTTCTCCTAATGTTAAAATTCTCTAAATAGTTTTACATTTTTAATATTTGTCAAATGTAGTTGGGGTTATTTTGCCTTTGTTCTTTTATTTTAAAAAGTTAATCTTGTAATTAACAAAAAGCAATTATAAAGTACTTTATAACTCATGAGAGTTATAGACATAATGAATAATAACTGTGAACTCTGTATGCCTTTTATAATTTGTAAAGTTTTATGTTGAATAAAAAAAATTATCCTAGAAACTAATGGATAGCTCTACTTTGATGAGTTCAAAAAAGGTACATTAGGTTGAGGAGTCTTTGAGGAAGAAATGGCAAAATAGAGCTTATATGTTTTCAACCATGTCCATTTTGTAATCAAGTATGTCTTTTGCTTTCAGTAACCCTTACTTCGGCTTCTTAAATTGCAGACTTCCAGCTTTTGTGCGGGGGAAGACATATGCAAAAGTTCTACCCCTGGTTCTGTTGAATTCTGTCATTGTGTTTGTGCTCTGGCCTGTCACAATCATTTGATTCTAGCAGCTGATTTCTTCCTTCCTTCCTTCCTCCCTCCCTCCCACCCCCCTCACTTCCTCCTTCTCTTCCTTCCTTCCTCCCTCTCTCCCTCTTGCTCTCCTACCCTCCCTCACTTCCTCCCTCTCTCCCTTCCTTTCTTCATTTATTCTTCTTCTTTCTTTTCCTTTCTTTTTTTTTTTTTGAAAAACAAGGAAATTTATTTCACATTATAAGAAGTCCAGTTGCTTTCTTTCTTTTTTTTTTTTTAAGATTTTATTCATTTATTTGACAGAGAGAAACACAGTGAGAGAGGGAACACAGCAGAGGGACTGAGAGAGGGAGAAGCAGGCCTCCCGCCGAGCAGGAAGCCCGATGTGGGGCTCCATCCCGGGTCTCCAGGATCATGACCTGAGCCGAAAGCAGTCGCTCAACCAACTGAGCCACCCAGGTGCCCCAGTTGCTTTCTTTGTTAGAAAAACTAGTAAGAGGCAATCAGTCCTCTGATGCTATATATATAGAATGTGTCCTGTGATAGTCCTTTTAAAATGAAAGACAGTTCCCTTTAAACTATTTTGTTTATTATAAAGAGCAAGTAGCAGAGAATAAAAGATACCTGTACAGGTAAAAAAATAAATAAGTATTTTTTTCCTTGTGGAGTTTACTCTAACACACATGCTGTCTGAAGAGTGTTTTGTGCTGTCTACATGAGGTATTGATCAGGGGAAACATCCATGCACTAAATGTTTGCCTCTACGTCAGTCTTTGTCTTATAAGTTTGGGGAAGAGAAAAAAAAATTCTATCTTGGAAGACATTTGTATCACACTTCATTGTTTGCATGCATGATTTGATTCCCATCACCATCCCAAAATACTACCAAAGAAACATTGGGCTGATGCAACTCAAATGACAGAT
The DNA here is from genome assembly GCA_004023965.1 of Spilogale gracilis. Classification (NCBI taxonomy): domain Eukaryota; kingdom Metazoa; phylum Chordata; class Mammalia; order Carnivora; family Mephitidae; genus Spilogale; species Spilogale gracilis. The sequence continues at coordinate 4,501 of PITA01018490.1, forward strand.
TATTTGCATCTTGAATGTGAGTCCTGTGATGCTTCATTTCTGAACAGATATCTGTGTCATCACTGTCCTGGTCTGCCACTGAGCAGGAGCCAGATTCTTCAGGACTCCAGAACTCGTGGGGGCCACACCAGAGAGGAAGGAGTTAGAATGCTGGATTTTTGGTCTTCTCTGAGACTTAACCAGTAAGCAAAGAAATAGCCCATGCTCCTTGCCTCCCTCTTCCTGAGCTGGTTACTGCAGGAATTTCCCAGACACTACACTCTGCCTTTCTAAATTCTCTTTCATAAAGGCTGACATAATGACACTGCCACCTACGCTCAGTATAGAGATAATGAAGGTGATGTTTCTAGAGAACACCATGCTCTGCAGCTAGAAGTTCAGCAGTGGCAGAGAAATGCAGCACCACCTCAGAACAGGCTGCTGCATACTGATCAAAAGCACCCAGACTCCAGGGACCTGCTCCTGAGTATGCACTTGAGAGACTTTGGTATTATTTTTCATCTCCTGTCACACCACAGTCATTGTGCAGCCTTCCCTTCCCTGAGTTGACTTTGACTGCCCCCCACAGCTTACTGCTCCCACCACACTGACCTTTTGTTGACTTTAGGACACCAAGCCCCCTTCCTAGACTTTCTTCCCTGCTTGCAATGTGGTGCCTCAGATCTGCTACTAGCTCTTCCCATGGATACCTCCTCTGGCCAATCGATTTTTACAGAGCCTTTCTCTTCATATCTAAAATAGCGTTATTCATTCCCTAACACAGCATCTCATGGCACTTCTTCTTATCACCTTTCTTTTTTTTAAGATTTTATGTATTTATCTGACAGAGAGAAACACAGCTAGAGAGGGAATACAAGCAGGGGGAGTGAGAGAGGGAAAAGCAGGCTCCCCACTGAACAGGGAGCCCCATGTGGGGCTCAATCCTAGAACTCTGGGATCATGACCTGAGCCAAAGGAAGACACTTAAGGACTGAGCCACCCAGGTGCCCCTTTTCATATCATCTTTAGTGATATTGCTTATTTACTGATTTAGTTGTTTTGTAAGCTCAGCTCCTCTCCCCAACAAACAAATAGAATACAGGCCTTATTAAAGGAAAGTCATTGTCTACCTTGTGCACTGCTATGTCTCCAGTGCCCAGATAAGTATGCACTCAGTAACTATTTGTGGCATAAATGGCCATTCTGTATCTTCTGCCTTTTGGTGCTGGTGGAGCTCTAAGAAGGTATTTAAAAATAAATAACATTGAATTTTTTAAAATATAATTCTTACAACAAGTATTAAATGGCTATGCAAAATGTGAATGCACTCCCATGAAAGCTAAAATTCTGATAAAGGCCCAAAGATGCATTAATGGTCCATGGAGGAATCCATACTGTTGGTGTGGTTCATCTTTAAATGACTCATCTCATTTTGCTCATATGATGTCAATGGCATAGTCTCCATTGCCTCCATTATGAATTAGAAAACAGTATAATGGTTTTAGAGGTATTAGTAAATTTGTTTCCTTAAATTGGGTGATTTTAAGAGTTATTTTTTGGTATGTAACTTACATGTATATTATATGTCTTTGGTGTATTTTAAAGTAGAGGAGATAAGAGTAGCACAGTGATTGATGCTGTTTGGTAAATATAGGTTCAAAGGGCTTATTACTTGCCTTATTCTGGGCTAATTCTCTTCTGGTTTCTTCCTATTTAATTCCGCCTCATCTGTGACCTCCTTGAAGTTGATTATCACACTATCGGTCAAATGGGTAGAAGCACCTAGAGTCCCCACCACCATCTGTAGAGGGCTTTATTGTGTTCATGTTATTGTTGGTCTTAAGTTTCAATTAGCATAAGTGAGTGATTGGTTGTGGTCATTTGGGCTGTGAGCCAAAGGACGAGCTGCTTGCACCACAGTAACAGACAGGGACCCCAGTTGCACAGTTGCACACAGCCACATAAAAATGTGTAATTTGAGGCTCCGCTCTGTCCCTCTATACCATAGTCTATTTTGCAGCCATACCAACTACTGTCATTAGTAGGACCCACAGTCAGAAATGGTGACTTAGCATCCCATTGGAACAATAGGCTGCTAGTATGAGCTTCTACATTCCCTCTCCTCCTTTTGTGCATCCTGGCAGTGAATGAAAATTGTGGAGATGCCTCACAACCGAGACCCACTTTCTTCTTCTTCTGGACTAAGTGTTTTTGGTGAAATGGGAATAAAGTCAGGACATTTGGCTTAAAAGTGTGGGTAGCTGTCCTTTGTTCTTAGAAACAGATAAAGCTTTTTGTTTGTTTGTGTTTTTGTTTGCTTGTTTTATTTATTTATTTATTTATTTTGCTTTTTTTAAAAGTCTGGATACAAATGTACAACCAGATCTGGGACCTGGTCATAACTGACACATCTAAGTGTGCCATAAATTCTCTTGCTTCCCATCTAAGATATCTATTTGGATAATCCAATTCCTCAATTTATTGAGAATAAAACTGCCCTATAGCTCTGAAGGACTAATAGGCTAACCTATAATTTTGGAAGAGGTTAAATTTCCCTTTTAAATATTACTTTTTCCCATCCTAAAAGCTTAGAAAATTTAATTAGGGCAACTTTCTGGTCAGGAATTGTGACATGGGAAGTTCTTTATAGAATTTGGATATCAGCCCTTTATCTGTAAAGTCATTTGCAGATAACTTTGGGTTGCCTCTTTGTTTTGCCAACTGTTGCCTTTGCTGTGCAGAAGTTTTTATCTTGATGAAGTCCCAAAAGTTCATTTTTGCTTTTGTTTCCCTCACTTTGGAGACATGTCTTGAAAGAAGTTTCTGTGTTTAGTGTTGAAGAGGTTACTGCTTATGTTCTTCTCTAAGATTTTGATGGATTCCTGTCTCATGTTGAACTCTTTTATCCATTTTGCATATGGTATAAGAGAAGGGTCAAATTTCTTTCTTATGTATGTAGCTATCCAATTTTCCCAGCACCATTTATTGAAGAGACTGTCTTTTTTCCATTGGCTATTTTTTCCTGCTTTGTCAAACTCAACACCCAGAAAACAAATAATCAAGCCAAAAAATGGGCAGAAGACATGAACAGACACTTCTCCAAAGAAGATACACAAATTGCTAACAGACACATGAAAAAGTGTTCATCATTATTAACCATCAGGGAAATTCAAATCAAAATCATATTGAGATACCACCTTATGCCAGTTAGAATGGCAAAAATTGACAAAGCAAGAAATAACAAATGTTGGAGAGGCTGTGGAGAAAGGGGAACCCTCTTACACTGTTGGTGGGAATGCAAGTTGATACAGCCACTTTGGAAAACAGTGTGGAGGTTCCTCAAAAAATTAAGAATAGAACTACCCTATGATCCAGCAATTGCACTACTGGGTATTTACCCCAAAGATACATATGTAGTAAAAGAAGGGCCATATGTACCCCACTGTTCATAGCAGCAATGCCCACAATAGCCAAACTGCAGGAAGAGCCAAGATGCCCTTGAACAGACAAATAGATAAAGAAGATGTGGTCCATACATACGCTGGATATTATTCAGCCATCAGAAGGGATGAATACCCAACTTTTGCATCAACGTGGATTGGACTGGAGGAGATTATACTAAGCAAAATAAGTCAAACAGAGAAAGTCAATTATCATATGGTTTCACTTATTTGTGGAACATAAGGAATAGCATGGAGGACCTTAGGAAAAGGAAGGGATAAATGAAGGGGAGAAATTGGAGGGGGAGATGAGCCATGAGAAACTCTGGACTCTGAGAAATAAACTGAAGGGTTTAGAAGGGAGGGGGTTGGCAGGATGGGTTAGCCTGGTGATGGGTATTAAGGAGGGCATGTATTGCAAGGAGCACTGAGTGTTATACACAAAAAATGAATCATGGAATACTACATCAAAAACTGATGTTGTACTGTATAGTGACATAACATAATAAAAAAATAAATCAAAAAGTTAAAAAAAATCTTAAAGAGAAAAATAATTGTGACCTGAAAATTAACACAGCATCTAACTTCTAAACACTTTTCAAGCCAAGAAAATTTTCCACAATCTTGTTCAAGGTCATGATGTTTGAAATCAGGAATTTTATCTCAAGTTCTTGCTAAACTACATGCTAGCTATATGAATTTAGGCAAAATATCTAAACTATTTAACTATCTGCCTCAACCTTAAGAAGACAGTGATGATATTAATTTGATAAAAGGGTTTTTAAATTTTTATTTATTTAACATTTTTTTTACATTTCTTATTTCTTATTTATTTTTTAATTTTTATTTTTTATTACTTTATTTTATTTTTTCAGTGTTCCAAGTTTCATTCTTTATGCTCCACACTCAGTGTTCCACATAATACGTGCCCTCAATACCCACCACCAGGCTCACCCATCCCCCTACCACTCCCAAGACCTTTGGTTTCTGAGTCCGAAGTCTCTCATGTTTCATATCCCTCTCTGATTTACCCCAATACACATTTCCTTTCCTTCTCCTACTGTCCTCCATATTACTCCTTATGCTCCACAAGTAAGTGAAACCATATGATACTTGACTTTCTCTGCTTGGCTCATTTCACTCAGCATAATCTCCTCCAGTTCAGCCCATGTTGCTACAAAAGTTGGATATTTATCCTTTTTGATGGAGGCGTAATATTCTCTTGTGTATATGTACCATATCTTCTTTACCCATTTATCTGTTGAAGATAATCTTAGTTCTTTCCACAGTTTGGTGATTGTGTCCACTGCTGCTATGAACAGTGGGATACATTTGGCTCTTCTTTTCACTACACCTGTATCTTTGGGGTAAATGCCCAGTAGTGCAATTGCAGGGTCATATGGTAGCTCCATTTTTAATTTTTTAAGGAATCTCCACAGTTTCCCAAAGTGGTTGCACCAACTTGCATTCCCACCACAGTGTAAGAGGGTTCTCCTTTCTCCACAGCCTCTCCAACACTTGTTGTTTCCTGTTCTGTTAACTTTGGCCATTCTGACTGGTGTAAGCTGGTATCTCAGTGTGGTTTTGATTTGAATTTCCCTGAGAGCTAATGATGACGAACGTTTTTTCATATGTCTTTTAGCCATTCGTATGTCTTCTATGGAGAAGTGCCTCTTCATGTCTCCTGCCTATTTTTTGATGTGATGATCTTTATTTTAGTTGTTGAGTTTTAGGAGTTCTTTATAGATCTTGGAATCAGCCCTTTTGTCTGTAGTGTCATTTGCAAATATTCTCTCAATTTCCGTGGGTTGACTCTTTGTTTTGTTAACTGTTTCCTTTGCTGTGAAGAAGGTTTTTGTTTTGATGAAGTCCCAAAAGTTCATATTTCCTTTTGTTTCCTTTGCCTTTGGAGACGTGCCTTGAAAGAAGTTGGTTGCTATGGCCTATGTCAAAGAGGTTACTGCCTATGTTCTCCTCTAGGATTTTGACAGTCAAAGCAATTTAAAACTATTGCTGTTTTGGAAATAAAAAAGGAGCTAGTTAGATTTAAGAAAAATCTGCAATTAAGAATGAAATTGTTGGGGCGCCTGGGTGGCTCAGTTGGTTAGGTGACTGCCTTCAGCTCAGGTCATGATCCCGGAGACCCGGGATCAAGTCCCACATGAGGCTCCCTGCTAGGCAGGAAGCCTGCTTCTCCCTCTCTCACTCCCCTGCTTGTGCTCCCTCTCTGGCTGTGTTTCTCTCTGTCAAATAAAAAAAAAAAAAAAAAAAAAAAGAATGAAATTGTTTAAAATTAGTTGTCTATTCACTGAGTTTGTGGCTCTTAGTATGGTTGCAGATCTGACACCTTACCTTACCTCTATCCTATGTCAGTGTGTACATCACACACAGCAGTTGTGGGGGCGGGGGCATGGTAAAAAAAACTTTTAAAACTGAGATACAACCTCCCTCCAAAAAACAAGTCAAACTTGTATGGCTGTAATATCCAAAATAAATTAAACTTTCAAACTTTCCTGAAAGCTACTGACTCTTCCTAAAAGTATAACTTTATCAGGGCGCCTGGGTGGCTCAATTGGTTAAGCAATTGCCTTAGGCTCAGGTCATGATCCCAGATACTCGGGATTAGCCCTACATCCGGCTCCCTGCTCAGCGGGAAGCCTGCTTCTCCCTCTCTCACTCCCCCTTCTTGTGTTCCCTCTCTTGCTGTGTTTCTCTCTGTCAAATAAATAAATAAAATCTTTAAAAAAAAAAAGTATAACTTTATCCATGACTTTCACAGTGGTGATGTCTAAATATAGGAAAACACTTGCGAATATAATATATATTTAAAGAAAAATTGCTAACTTTTATCATGAACTGACTAACTATAAGGTAATATTTGTTATCTTTTAGGTTTCTACTTTTAAAATTTTTTTTTTAAGATTATATTTATTTATTTGACAGAGAAAGAGAGATCACAGGCAGGCAGAGAGGCAGTCAGAGAGAGAACAGGAAGCACGCTCCCTGCTGAGCAGAGAGCCCGCCCTGGGCCTAGATCGGATCCCAGGACCCTGAGATCATGACCTGAGCTAAAGGCAGAGGCTTTAACTCACTGAGCCACCGAGGCACTCTTAAATTGTTTTTATTTCTTTTTCTTTTTCTTTTTAATTTGAAGATCAACTTCTTTGAAGCCTGGACTTTATGGCAACACTTCTTTCCAAGCAAAATACTTGCTTTTCTAAATAATTTTATCTTTCCAGTATTTCTTTCACAAATGAAAAGTGAAGATAATAAATATAATAATTCAACTATCTTAAAATGTTTTTATCAGAATTAAGTACTCTAGGCTATTAATGTGTCTTAGAGGAGACAGTAGGATGGTTTTTGCTATTGCAGAACTTTAATGAACCTTAGTTGTAGTATTCCTGTCTAAAAGTGGTAAATTAACAGTCAATAGAATAAAAGCAAAATGGCATTTATAATAGTATGAAAGGCTTTATTAAATTTGAATAATATAAAGTCAGAATAACTGGAGACATTATTATTAATGGGCTCACTCAACAGTACAGAGATGTCCACTCTCACCCAAAACATGACTAGATTTCTAGTGATAGGTGAAAAAAGAAATAGAATGAGATTTGTAGAACAAGTACATTCAAAATAAAACAGTGCTACTTATTATATAAAGATATATGCATAGGTAAGGAAATATCAAGCTTCTATGTGGATTCTTGTAGATACAGAGGGGAATAGGGATTGGTTATGAGGGTGGGAAAATAATATAAAATAAAACAGTAAGGGGAGAGTTGCATGGGCTGGTGAGAGAACATGCTGTGGAATGAGGAGTATGATCAAACAAGTCTCACCATCTGAATGCCACACCCTCTTCTACCACAGATTCATATTAAGCAGCTACTCCTGTCAGCTCAACTACCTTATTGTGTTAATGAGAGAAGCTCCCACACTCTCCCTCCCCCTTCCTTTCCTTCCCACATTCCTCTCTTTCTCCCTTTCTTTCCTTTTTCGGTCTCCCATCATGGAGAAAAAGTAATTTGACCTTGATCTTCTACAAACATTTCGTATTCTCCATTTTCTACTCCTAAAAAAGTAACTAAGTGATGGAATTTTCCATCCCAACCCTGGGCGCTTGCACATTACCTGAAGTGGTCCCAGCCAGCTGAAAGAGGCTTTAATTCTCTCCCTGGGTGAACTAATCTTATTGCTCATTTCCATTCCTGTGATAGAGGAGGAATGAGCCATCATGCTGACCTCCTTCAGCCAACATTATCTGTCAGTATTATTATCTTCACATGACTTCATAATGACAAAGTCTGTGTGGTTGATGTTTTCATAGATCATAGACCAGGCTGTTTTTGGCATAAAACTCATGATTCTTGCTACTTTACATTAAAAATAGAAGCCCTCTAACTCTGCTACCACCCAGGATCCATGTGGGCTTTTTGAGCTTGGATGTGTCACAGCACTCAATTACATATTCATCTATCTTTCACCAATGTGAAATTCAATGTAAGGGCATTTTTACACAGAAACAGTCCTGAAATAGGTAACAATTTCTAATCTCTATTAATGCTGCCTTAATTGTTTCTAATTGATGTAATTTGAGAACCAGATTCGGAGTGTCCAATTAACTTCAACAAGAGATGGCTGTCCTTAATCCAAAGTGCCAGGCTCTATTCTGAATTCCAATGAAGAAGAAAATGAAAACCCCTTTCTCTTCTCTTTTATATCATGCCTAAACATTTTCTTGTCAACAAAGAAGTGAAAAACAGAGATTTGAAAATAAGATATTATGAAATAGGTCACAGGAAATTTAGTACAATATAACTCCTGGTTTTCTTTTTGTGACCTAATAAGTTAGAGGAATGACTACTTGCTCAAACTTGATCATCAAGACAACTGAAGATTTGGGTCCAAGCTCTTTAACTACCTAGCTCCATTTTCTTGTCAAGAAACAACAACCTTCTGAGTTCCCTTAATCATAAACAAAAAGCATTTTTTCAGGTTTGTCTATAATTAAATGAGATAATGCATAAGATGTTTATTTGTGCTAGATATAGCAAGTTATAGACTACAGTAAACAGTAAACAGTATGGTATTTTAATTTGTGTTCTTTCTCTTAGTGTCTCAATGTGCATATTGGTTTTTCACTTTTAAGAGTTTACAGCATATGACAGAAGGGCAAAGAAATAACAAGAGTTAATTAAGGATTATTTTTTAAAGATGACACTTTAATAACAAAATATTTCCAAATTTTGCTCTTTTTGGTAAATCATCATTTAGAAAATACGGTGATAGCATTCCGTCTCCATAGATGGAATCCTAAAAGACTCCTTTTAGTTTCTTTGGTATTTAGTTACTGATTTGTACCTCTTGTTTAAGATTAGACTACAATAAGAATATTGCAGAACTTTCCTCAATCAACTTGTAAATAGTACCCTTTATCTCAGTTACTCTTTTAAGGGCATGAGATTATTTCTGCCAAGCTTTGAATTTCTTTAAAGCAACCATTATCTGAAAATCAGGTATTTTATTAATAAAGTAGAAAAATATTTATGTCATGCAAGAATTATTAGTAAATATTAAGTAAAATGAAACCTACATTGTAAGTCAAGTAACACAGAGCTAACATTTGCACACTTAAAAATAAACATACATTGGGAGGGGCGCCTGGGTGGCTCAGTAAGTTAATGCCTCTGCTTTCAGCTCAGTCATGATCTCAGGGTCCTGAGATGGAGCCCCACATCGGGCTCTCTGCTCAGCAGGGAGCCTGCTTCCTCCTCCCTCTCTGCTTGCCTCTCTGCCTGCTTGTGATCTCTTTGTCAAATAAATAAATAAAATATTAAAAAAAAATAAACATACACTGGGAAACTATTTTCAGTAAAAAATGTGCATTTGAATATTTACAATTTGAGGAAAGCTGTTATTGAATTATATACCAGTCAATTGACATAATAATTTATTTAAAGTGAATAACATTAGGGAACATTGTGCTTTCTGGATATCAGTGGAATATTTTCATATAAGGAGCTTCCTGGCAGAAGGCAAGATTTCTTAATACTTTTTGGCTGATGAGGTGACAATTTACATCTTACAAATCAAAGTGTATTGAAAAAAAGCCTCTTTCCCCTTAGCACTTTCACTTAATTCCCAGCACCAAAGATTTATTTCACCACATTCTATTCCCTTCGAGGCCTAGAAATTTTTTACTAAAATACAGGTACCCCAAGTACTAGCCAATAATTATCCATTGACGTCACAGCATTGGACTTGGCATTAATTATATTCCTCTACCTGAGCTTTTCAGGATATTTTGAGAAACAATGTCCATGGGTCTCTTACGTTTCTGCATGTCTTGAAAGAGATGGGCTTAACTGCCGTTCTTGTGGATGATCTTTTCAAAGATGTTTGTATAGTAAACTGGCTTGGAAGACAGAGTCTCACTCCAGAGCAGAGATTCACTTTCTGTTCACCATAATAAAGATTACATGTTCCATCACAGCAAAGGTCTCATAGGTTTTTTTTCCGCCCATTATAAAAGACTGGGGTTTCTTAAGCTGGGAGTTTTTAACCAACAGCCCAGTGTGTAGACAGCATCCACCTAGGCTGCTAGGTATCAACCCCATATGACTTGAGGGTCAAAAGGAATTAATGTGGCCATTAAGTGCATGCTCCTTACTGTGCTGTAATAAAGCATTTTGTCCCTGACCCAGTGGTCTCATATTTTCTGCCAGCACCCAGGAAACTGAGTCAGGCTAACTTGTTAGCTTGCAAGTATGATAGTATCCCAGACCAATCATAGATCCTTCACAGTGTTGACACACCATAAAGGAGATACATTGTGATCAGAAAGTGAAACAAGGGCTAGAGTTATAATATAGAGTAGTCTAATGAGAATAGGCTAACATGGGTTATGCTGGATTCAGGAAATGTATAGAAAGTGAGGAATATTGGAACTACAAGGGCAAGTATTATAAGGAGAAAAGGCTTTTCAGAAAGGAATGGAGGGAAAGTGCATGAGACAATGACCCACTTTATTCCTTTACGTTAACAATCTACTGTCTTTAATTCCGTAGCATGAGGTCATGGGAAAGCTTATTACATTCCGTCCCATTGATTCTAGAATATGAATGATGAAAGTTCTATTGCCAGTGTATGCTTTGGAAACACAGGAAATAAATTACTCTAGAATGGGCAAACACTTTATAAATGAAGAGAGTATTGAACTAAAGCAATGGCATCCAAGAAGAGAGTATTGAAATAAACCAATGGCATCCACTGAAATAAAGCAATAGCATCCAAGAAAGCAAAAGCATCCATACTTCATCCAAGAGGTATGACTCTAAGCTAAGTTCTAGGTTAATAAATGTTAACAAAATTCTTGGGCATCCTAAGCATTCTTGTCCCTCTTCACTTCAGTCAGTTAGAATGAATGGTTCCTCTAAAACCTAAGTCAGATTCCTCCATTTCACTGCTCACTATTCTTCCAGTGGTATTCCCACATGTTCTAAGACTAGCCCAAATTTGCTCCCTAGTACTTAAGGGGCTTTCTGTAACCTGGCCCTTTGCAATCTCTCTGGCTTCATTTATAATCACTTTCCCCCTCACTTTCTCCTCTCTAGCCATGATGGACCCTTGCTATTTTTCAAACATGCCAAGACTTCTCTCATCTTGGGACTTTCGTACTTAATGTTTCCTCTGCCCTGGCCACTCTCTACTTTCTGTCCCCAGCATGCTTCCTCATATCATCCAGGTTTCTTGTTAGACTGTACATTTTGAGAAAGGCCTTCACTGACCAATATGTATAAAATAGCATTCATTCCCCGAGCTGTCACCCTGTCATGTTTATGCTTTTTAAATTCTTTTCATTACACTTAACACCACAAGATAGGATATATGGCCTTAGTTAACTACATATAACATATAAATGCCTACACATACATAGCCACTTCTCAGTCACTTCCTGTGACATGTTTATGAGTTTCTAAAAACGTACTTCATAAGTGCATTTGATCAAGTTATGTATATCAGTAAGTAGTTGATCACTATGTCTTCATTAATAGTTGGATGAAAAAGAGTTTATTTCTCAACAAGGGATCTGATACTTGACTGATATGTTTACTGTTCAAATGAGGCACTTTGAGAATAAAGGACAAAATTAATAATCCTGTCAGGATAGAAGTAAACTTGGATCGTCCTAGGAAAACCAAGGTAAATACTTACTTCCTGATGTGCGATCCAGTATGGGAAATTCAGAGTAGAAGCTTCTCTCCATGCCAGTCTTTCTCCGCTTTACCAGTGTTTGCCCTTCGGCCCAAAGGAAACCTGTGCTTCAAGATCCACCTCCTACTTCCTCTATGAAACCCTCCTGGTACCGTTTGCTCTCAGGCTCTGGCAGCAATAGCCATCATTGTGTCTTTTCAGACTTTTTGTACACAGCTGTATTCAATTTGTGATCCCTCATAATGCAACACAGTGCCAAACTCCCACTATCCTTTCAATAAATTTCCCTTGATTGGATGAATTTGTTATTTGAGGTTGTAGGGTACTTCTCAGCAGAGGAAAATACATATCCAGCTGGGAGTGGGCCTTGGTTTGGATACCAGACCACGGTCATCAGTAACGGCTTGAGAGAGAGCTGGAGTCAATGGTGCTTTCATGGTCTTGACCTTCTTAGTATGAAATATAAGTATATTTCATATCTTTATAAATGATGCTGTATTTAATATGATTCCAAGGGAATGCTGAACTGCTTTTCTTTCTTTTTTTTCCTTTCATGATTTCTTTAAATTTTTTTTAGGATTTTATTTATTTATTTGACAGAGAGAGATCACAAGTAGGCAGAGAGACAGGCAGAGAAAGAGGAGGAAGCAGGCTCCCTGCTGAGCAGAGAGCCCAATGTGGACTTCCATCCCAGGACCCTGAGATCATGACCCAAGCCGAAGGCGGAGGCTTAACCCACTAAGTCACCCAGGTGCCCAATTTTTTTTATTTTTTTAACCAACCTTACATTCTTTCTGAAGGCTAGAAGCCAACTGCTCATCTTTCTAACAGCACACCCAGCTGCTTGTTTTTCTCTCCTCTGGAGTCTGGCAATTAACCACTACTTGAAGCCCTCTGGTCAGGCTGAAAGGAACTCTCTTAACACCATTACTTCTTTCATTGTTCTCTGCTAAGGAAGTCTTCACAGTTCATTAACTGAATACCAATCTGAGGATAATCTTTTTACAGGTTTTTCTTAAACCTCCCACACTTTAATCTTTGAGCATTGGAAAGCCATCACATCTCTTTTTCGTTTCTTTTTTTTTTTTTACTTTTATTTTGTTGGTGTTATTATTTTTTCTTTCACTTTTCTTGATCAGGACCTCATTAATTGTGCAGAAGTCATGTGTCTTTTGCTGGTAAAGGAAAATTCCTTACAAAAGAAATCAGTCCGTGGCAGCCCATTAATTTTATTTCTTTTTTTTTTTCCTGGCTTAGGAAAATGGTAGGGTTATTTTTTCCAAGAAAATTAAAGGAACCATGAGGATAGAAACCACATTCTTATTATCTGTCCACTGTAAAACCTAACCCTATATTGCATAGATACCAGATATTCAATAAATAGAGCTGAGCTGTCTACTATCACCACTTACCCATGCGGCTAATCTAAACTGAGATGTGGTATAAGTATAAAATATACATTGATTTCAAAGATTTAGTATACAAAAAAGTAAAATATCTCATTAATACTTTTGTACTGATTACATACTGAAATGATACTATTTTGGATATAGTGGATTAAATAAAATATATTTTTAAAACAGGAGCATCAGTGTGGCTCAGTCATTGGGTATCTGCCATCGACTCAGGTCATGATCCCGAATTCCCAGGATCTAGCCCCACACTGGGCTCTCTGTTCTGTGGGAAGCCGGCTTCTCTCTCTCTCACTCCCTCTGCTTGTGTTCCCTTTCTAGTTGTGTTTCTCTTGTCAAATAAATGAATAACATCTTTATTACATAAATAAATAATAAAACAAAGGTCACATTTCCTTTTTATTTTTAAATAGGGCTGCTAAAAAATTTACAAGTATATATGTAGCTCACATCATATTCCCATTGGACAAAACTGAATTACAGCATTTAAAACAGTAAATTGGTTGTAAAGCTATAAATGATGAGTATTTAATTCTTTCTGTCTATTGATTATTAATGCTATTGATGTTAATTTTTTTGGTGTAGTAGAAAAAGCATGTGCTTTGGTTTCACACCTACTTTTCTGAGTTCTAATTCTGCATTGGCATTTTATGGTTTCATTGTCCTGAGCAACTAGCTTAACCTCATGAATTCTCATTTTCTCATCTGTAAAAACTGGGGGTAAAAATGTCTACCACTTGAGTAGATTGGTAATATTTAAGTCATAGTATTTTATTTTTCTTACCCTCTCTTATAGAAAACTCTATTATTTCGCTCCTCAATGATGTTTTTGTATGTTTAAATATTTGGTTAGAAATTTTGACTGGAAAGAAACTCTCCTAATACCTTTATGAGAAGAAATTTGTGCTTAGATTTATTATTTGGTAGAAAAAAGATTTCAAAAAGTAGAGAATCTGTAGAGGTAAAGATAAAAAAGTGGAGTAAATATGAAACAAACATACTGAAGCACAGATGTCCAAGTAAATATTGTATATATTGAGGTAGTCACTGTTTTTATTTTCATGATATTTATTAACTACCTGCATATTTTATGGAAACTTCTTACAAGTCATGATTTTCAGATAATTTTGTGAAGTTAATGTTTCTGCCTTACAAATCCTTCAAGAAATACTGAATATGTTGGGGTCCCCCTCACCCTGGGTTTATGTAAAATATTTAATTAAGAAAGAATTCTATCTAACACCCTTGCTGAAGAAGATTTCATGGCTTGTATTCGGTGGAGACTAGTCCTTGGAAACGCCATATTTAAAAGCTCTTTACCTCACTACAACGAGGGATGTTCCATCCAGCCTTGGCCTGGATTGCTTGCAAGTCTATGAGGTAGGTTTATGTTTCAATTCAGGGTATTCATGTTATTTCTTCTGGAAATTTCTTCAAGGCTTTGACATATATGAGAACTAGTCTGGCCACATAACACACACAAAGTCTCAGAGGCAGGCAAGTGAACCCTCGAATGTGTCTTAGCTTGAGGTATGATTTTTGGTCTCCAGCCGTGTAGTATCCATAGGCCATGAGTAGACAGACATTCCACCTGAAGTTCCCATATGACTGGACACTTCCAGGATTCAACCAGGAAGAAAGGAAGATCAATATTCATTTTTTCTTATTACTTGATTCTCTTTTCTTGCCAATGATCTTGAGTGGCCCCCATTGCCATCTTATTTCTCTCCTTCATTTCTCCTTTGATGAACTCTCTTTGCCATTGGTATTCCAAACTAAATGTCTATAACACAGCCTTCAATTTGCACTTTGCTCATGTCATTTTTAAAAACTTCTCTTTTGAGACTGTGTTTAAAGTCCAATTTTTAAGCTACAGAAGCACTGTTGTCTTTCATATGCTAAAAAGTTATAAATTATCAACCTGTTTGCTTTAGGCCTGTAGTTCTCACATTGACCATGCATCAGAATCACTTGGAGGTTTGTTAAAACTCAGAGTTTTTAATTTAGTAGAGCTAGGATGGGACATGACAATTTGCATTTCTAAGAAGCTCCAGGTGATACTGATTCTTGCAGCCCAGGGATCAAGCTCTGAGAACCACATACTTAAACTATGTTGTTGGGTGCCTGGGTGGCTCACAGGGTTAAAACCCCTGGGTGGCTCACAGGGTTAAAACCCCTGCTCAGGTCATGATCCCAGGACCCTGGGATCTAGGCCCACATCAGGCTCTCTGCTCAGCAGGGAGCCTGCTTCCTCCTCTCTCTCTGCTTCCTCTTCTCTCTCTGTCAAATAAATAAATAAATAATCTTAAAAAAAAACACCATGATGTTTGGGGCCATATTTACAACCACTAGTTTGAAGAGATACAACTGTCATCTTCACATTCGACTTAGATTTCTTGTATATTATCCTGCAATCAAGATACCCAACTTGGGAGTTGGAACTATTTTTTTTTTGGGGGGGGAGTTGGAACTATTTTGGGATAATGCTAGGTCAGTGTCCTATACAGTCTATAAACCATAGCTGTCCTCACTGTCATATATTTTTTAATGTTTTGATGTGAGAAATACTTGCCACTACAATGAATTACTGTAATTTCAGCAGGAGTATGGAGGAGACTTTTGAATCAGGCCTTCTAACCCTTACACTGTGGTATACTCTAATGTGCAACAAAGGCATCAGTGCCCATAAAATACTAATTAACGAATGCAAATTAAACACTATGTTGTCTTTATAATGCAAAAGGAAGTACAGTATTTGGAAAAAATCATCAGGAATGTATTTTCCTAACATCCTCTGAAGGTGTATGATAGGCATTTCTTTTCTTTTCTTTTGTTATATTTTAATTTTAAAATATGGTTTAGTCTAGGGTGGATTCTACCAGTGGATACCCAGTCGGTTTTACTGACTGGAGGCAACTGAGTAAGATGAACTCTAGCTCCTTAATTAAAAAAAATTAATTGTAACACCAGGAATTCAATGTGCTACTGTATAAATGACCTGCTAATGGAAGCCTATATCTAATTACTGTTAAGTACCCTTGTGGGTTGTTTTAGGTGCATCAAAGCAGCGTTACGTTTTTGAATGGATAAATGCAGGACTTTATAGCTTCCAGTTTAGAAAGTTAAAATAAGGGGCGCCTAGGTGGCTCAGCCATTAAGCCTCTGCCTTTGGCTCAGGTCATGATTCCAGGATGCTGGGATTGAGCCCCACATCAAACAGCACATCAGGCTCCCTGGTCAGTGGAAAGGAAGCCTGTTTCTCCTTCTCACACTCTCCCTGTTTGGGGTATCTCTGTGTCAAATAAATAAATAAAATCTTTTTTAAAAAGTTAAAATGATCTCAATGATTTAAGTGGTATTCTTTACCTCACTAGTCTGCTACTTTCACCCATCTCCTGGTTGCCTAAATTCGCTCACATACGCAAATTATCCTCTCGTTTTTAAATGACTCATGTGTCCAAGTTTTTTAAAAAAATGACAGTACAATGGCCATCATTTTTCCCAAAGTATGATTATTAAATATAGCAACTCCTGTGCTCAGATGGCAAGTGCAGGGAGAAAAAGAGGAAGACAGTGAAAGGAAATTAGATGTGTTAAGAATCTTATCCATTAGTCATACCATTTTTTTGCCTTGTTCTTATCACTCTAGGAGGTCTTTGTGTGCTAGTTTTTTGAAGACAAAGAATAAACGAAGATTACGCCTAGCATATTACTGTTAAGGAAAACGGAGTTCTAATAAGCTAAAGTATGCTCAACTTTTAATTTCTTTTGCATTTATCTTATAAATTTGGCAAGGCCATGGCTACAGGTGAAAAATGAGAAGATGTATAATTGTCTACATTATCAACTTTAAAAATGTTTCCAATTAAGTTTGTCATGGAAAAATTTGACTTGAAATTCTTTTTTAATCTCAACTACCACCATCCCACTGGTGAGTGATCAGGCTGCGGGGCTATACAGAAGTTCCCTTAGTTCTTATCTTCTGCTGGAGGATTGGCATAAATACTGTAGATGTTTCTTCTCATAGTTCTAACTTACAAACTGCTAAGGTCATGACACATGTGTAGATATAGGAAGTGTAATAATGCATCTTGCTTCAAAAAAAAAAAACATACCTGTTTAATAAATAAAGAAAAGAAAAATCTGTTTTTATTCTAATAAAAAGGATGAGGCATTCCTTATCATATTCCATACACACACTCACACAAGATACGGAAATTTCCATAGTCATTAAAGCTTTATTTTATGGTCTTATTTTAAACAAACAAACAAACAAACAAACAAACAAGAAAAAAATTTCTTGGTGCCATTCAACATGTTCTCAATCATGTTGAGACCAAGTATCATGTATCAAAAGTGAAAATAGAAAGTCTTTAAAGAAAACCACAGAATAATGATTCTTATGCCTTTGCTTATTTAAGGAACAGAAAGTGAAATGGTAATTAGATTTCTACAATTTCCTCCTAGTTCTAACTGCTTTTTTTTAATAAAAGAAATACCAAAATACATGGATGTATACAAATAAATTGCTTTGGGAAAGAAATGTAAACATAATATTGTTGCTCCTGAATTCTTCAATAAAAATTGAACAGACCTCAGTAAATAAAAATAAGTATTGTGTATTGCTGTTCATTTTCAGTCTGAGATAACACATAGTAGGCACATAATGAAGTCTGTTAAACTGATGTCCAGCTATAGTTTCTGAACACCACAATATTGGGGTCCAGGGGACTTGCAGTTAAGTGGTGATTGGAAGAGGACAATGGCATTCCACCCAGATAAAATTCATCACACAATGTCCCCCAGGAAAGTGTCCCCTACCAGATAAAATTCATCACACAATGTCCCCCAGGAAAGTGTCCACTACCCTTCATGTTCCTTATCCTTCATCCATCTGTCACAGTAAATGATGCCTCTTTGTAAAGATAGATTCTTTGGAGCTGTCCTCACCAAATAGCAGGGCTGAGCCCTAATGATGATGTCCTCCTTGTATTAATTCTTTGCTTATTATAGTCCCACAGTCTACCCTTTAGAAGTTCAATCTTATTATTAAAGTAATTCTTTCCTCATCCATGTTGAACAGTCACATTTTCATTGATACTTCAGGAATTATTCTCCCCACGGTTTGCTCTGGGTGAGCATCTGGATCCTCAGGCTACTGCCATGACGCAACTTCCCTTTTTCTGTGGCTCTGTGTAGGAAATCACATCTGGCTAGTGTATAGGTGAGGCCTGCTGATAATTTGGTCTCTAAATCCAGTAGACGGCTCAAAATGATCACAAATTAACTTGATGTATACTCGCATTCTTATGTTAATGTAACTAAACTAGATTTGATCATTTCCGGTTGAGCCATTTAATGTGTAATTGCATTTTTTTTTTGCCACCACCAAACTGCAGAGTAATGTGAATGCCTCCATAACAAGCTTGTTCTCATAAAACATTAGATTTTCTTATGTTTTAAATTCATGTATCCACAAAAGATGTGAAAATTAAAAACAGATTTCACCTAAATTCAAGATTTTAGAGCTTTCTCACCCTCTAATTATGAGAGGAAAAAAAATACTAGTGTGACTTAGCATATCAGCCTTACCACTCTGACTACAGTCCTCAAGGGGCCTACTGTTACATTCCTACAACTGCAAAGCATTCTTAGTATGGCTTTCTAAGAAGTTTGATTCTTTTTAACAAAACACATACTGCTTGATTAATTATCAGTTTAATTAAATTTCAATCACCCCTTACTATTTATTTACTTTCAATTTCCTATCTTGGTGATAATTATTTTTGTATTTTTAGATGCCAAAATTAAAGGACCAAGAGAGGTGGGTTTAAGCCACTGAAATATGGGGAAATTGCTTTTCAATGATCCATCAATCTGTGGTAGCATATACATATGTGTATTCTGTGGGATCCTCTAATTAGAAATCAATTCCTTTTTTTTTTTTTTTTTTTTTTTTTAGAAATCAATTCCTAAAGTAAAATGTTTGTGAAGTGCATCACCTATTTAGCTTACAACCTAAAATTTTATAGTTTTAAGAAGTTAAACAGTGGGTAGTCACATATGAACATCTGTGAGCATTCAATTGGATAGCCAAGCTTTTATAAAAAGACTGTGCCAACCATACTACATTATGATTGTTTTATTGGAGCCCTTGTATCATGATGAGTACTTGATGCTGGGATAGGAAAATGTTTTGCGGATTACACAATTACATGAGGCTTGCTTCCTCCTCTGGGAACTTGGAGGATCAGATATTTCTTCGTGATAGGCTATTCAGGTGTCATTGGAACCAAAAGCTGCCCCTGTCCAGGAGAAGGCGGATGAGGACTGCACATGTCACCAAGCCTCCACTTTCCAAGGTTTACAAAGCAATAGGAAACACAGTATCCTAAGAAACAGCCAATCTCTTGAGCACATCAATCAGAGGCGGCAATGTGGGACTCCAGCCTCAGTGTGACCCACAAGGAAGCAGAAGTGGGACATCTATTGTCATCAATAGAGACAGCTGTGCCCATTACAATAGAGATAGCAGCAGAATGGGCACTGTGATGACAAGGCATGAAAACAGAAGAAATGTTGATGGGGTAATTGACAGCTCATGTAATGCAGTAACAAGGGAAATTCCTAAACATTATTGGTAGCAGCAGGAGAAAGGGAAGGTAGAGAGGACCTGTGAATTCCTTAAAGAGAGCTAATTTTAATCATCAAGACAATAGACGTATAAGTTATAGGGTGCCTGAGTGGCTCAGTTAAGTGTTGAATCTTGATTTTGGCTCAGGTTATGAGCCCTTGTCTAGCTCCAAGCTCAGCAGGGAGTCTGCCTGAGGATCCTCTCTCTCCCCCTTCCCCTCCCCTGCTTGTTCTCTCTCTGGCTCTCTCTCTCAAGTAAGTAAATAAATCTTTAAAAACCATATAAGCTACAATTTAAAGAATAGGAAACAATTTAAGGAAGCTCGTGAAACTGCATCTCAAATATCTTGAGCAAAGTTCTCCTATGATTTCTTATTAATGAATTATAAGCACACCTTGAAGATATTGTGGGTTTGATTCCAGACCACTACAATAATGCACATATCATAGTGAAGTCAGTCAAATGAAATTTTTGACGCCCTAGTTCATATAAAACTTATGTTTACATGATACTTGGGCTATTTAGTGTATATTATGATTAAAAATATGTGCATAACTTAATTAAAAAAGACTTTACTGCTAAAAAATGCTAACCATCACTTGAGCTTTCAGTGAGTCATAATCACCGATCACAGGTCACTGTAACAAATATACTAGTAATGACTAAAGTTTGAAATACTATGAGAATTACCAAATGTGACACAGAGATATGAAGTGAGCAAATGGTGAAAAACTTACTTGACACAGGGTTGCCACAAACCTTCATTTTCTAAATTATGCAATGTCTGTGAAGTGAAGCTCAGTAAAATGAGGTATGCTTGTATTAGCAAGCTTCAACTTTTTCTTTTGTATTTTATAAATGTGACCACACGCTTGAGGCCCTTACTAATATATGTGAGTATAGTAAGGTGGCAAAAATAGTTAGTTTTTCTATTTGTTCAAAAATTTACTTGCTGTGTGCCAGAATGAAAAATAGTTTTCTATTAATAGTTGTACTGTTAATACATATTTTTATGTTATATATTAGATTTTTATTTTATATAATATATATAATTAATAATAAAACATCCCTTTCCCTATGTTAAAGATGAGAGAAGTGTCTCTTACAAGTGAATTTCTGTTTTATAAGAGGTAATAATTGAAGGATACATATCCTGTATATGACAATGTAAGAATTGTTCTTATATGACAGTTTCATTCCCAATCAGTTTGTTTTTGTTATCTCTTTTGGTTATATTCCTTCTAAATAGGTTCAAAGAGAACTTTATCAAAATGCCTTAAAAAATTACATGATCATTGCATGTCCTATAAATGGAATTGTGCTCTGGAGCCCCTTCCAAAATTTTAGCAGGATTTTAAATGTCTGAAACCCTTCATAAATTATTTGAGTGGCAGCCTTTTCCACCTCCAACTTTCCCAAATCTCAATTCTCTAATATTTTCCTCTCCACTCCTCAAGAAAGAAAAATAGATTACTATTGCTCATACCAATTGTCAAATATGGGAGTCAGCTTAATAGATAATTTGACCCTTTTTTGTAACTTCAGAAAGAATAGCTCAAGACCAACCTTATCCAATCATTTAAATTATTATTTTTGGCAGATATCTCCCAAAATTACATTAGTTTAAAACATTGGCATGATTTAGGAACATATTTCATGACAGATTATTTTTTAGGAATGCTCATGGAAAAATTATTAAGAATGGCTATTTTATGGATAATGTTTAAGTTATTTTACTGAACTACCAGTATACATATTCTAGAATTAATACTTCCACATTTTATGTCTTTAGAACTTTGAGGTCCTTAATCATTCATGCTCTATAGTTGGAGAAGAAGATCAATGTTCAAAGGCAAGTATTGGTCCAATCTGTAGGAATATCTACGGACTTCTTTATGAAGATAGTTATCCATTCATGTGAGACTCTCACATAAGTGAACAAAATTTTAAGAAGATATCAAACTTACTGCTCTCTGATGTGGTTTTTAAAGTATTTTGCTTTCCTTTAAAGTTAATTAAGAATACTGTGTTGCTAGAGAACATGAACCCAAGCTGTTTAGTTAATTGAAGTAAGTTTTGTATGTAAATAAAAATAAACTATATATAATACCACCTCTAAAACAAAAGATGCTCCAGAGACTTTTGTTTTACCATGATTTTTATTGTTATCATTTAAAGCACCCCATCCTCTATTTCTAGTGATTTTTCAACTTTAGAAACTGTAGGTTTAGGTTACTGTAAAATGAGGTCTCATTCACTTAATTAAAAATATTAGTTTAATTTATTGTATTAATTTTATAAAATATGTGAGTAAAAGATGATATTTATATTGTAAGAAAACAAAACATGTTTCCAAGAGGCTATTTGGTTTCTATAATATTATTATTCATGTGAAAGGGTATTCTCCTTCAAAAATATGATTGACCTCCAAGGAAGGTATATCACCAGAGCAGGAGAGAAAGCCTCTAATTACCTCTGCCAAGGACACTGCTAGATTGTCTATTTCCTGGTGTTATGATATTACACTCATCAAGCAATCTTCAAATTTTAATTTGACTACCCATGTAGCTTTTCCACTGGGATAGAATATGTTAACCATTAAATGTAGACATTTAGTCTACTTGAAAGAGGATATTTTTTAATTATAAATGAATAAATGGTAATTCCAATTTTATACATCACTCCTTTGAGCTTGCTTCGCTTGACTCTATCCCAGAGAGACTGATTAATTCTCAGTACTTGATAAAACAGAATTTTAGGTCATTCACAATTGAGAATGAGATCTCGAAAATAATGATCCAACTGAGGTGTTCCTTCGGAGGGGGCTTTGCAGACATTAAAAGACTGAATTCTATTGGTGATGGAGAGGATGACAAATAATGTACATAGTGAGAAAATACTTGGGATATAAAGTCAATGCACTTCTGTGTGGCATTTTATATACCCTTACACTTTGATGGAATTGATAGGGAAAGGCATAAAAATATGATGCTATGAAGCTATAATGCTATGAAGAAAAAATAACAGATCAATAAAATAGCCAAGTCTAACAATGCAATACTGTTCAACCTTTTTTGCAGAGGGTCAGGAGTGACCAGGTGTAGTGTGCTGATACCACAGTGTGATCACTAGGGGGTCAGGGCTTACTAGGCAGGAGTATCATCAAGGAAAGGTCAACATGGACCTAACCAGATGCCAGTCCTAGACCTGCTAGGGGAAGAGAGAGGGAAAATGTTGCTGCTGAGCTTTTGAAGAATTAGGTTGAGAATGACAATAGATGAGAAAGGTTAAATTTGAACAAATGGCCAGTATCATAACCTTCATGAAAAGTATTACTGCAATCCATGATTGCATTACTCCATCCATCACTGCAATCCAAGGATTCATGGGCCTTATGCACTGTATTTTTCTCAACAGTTTTCAAAAGAAACTATGACTTTCTAATCAGTGCTAATGTGTCCAGTCACTAGCTATGTGATGGTTAGTTTTGTGTGTCAGCTTGACCAGGATATGGAGTGCTTAGAGAGCTGGTCAAACATTAGTTTAGGTGTTTAGGAATGAGATTAACATTTGAATTGATAGACTCATTAAAGTATACTGCTTGCTCTAATGTGGGTGGACCTCCTTCAATCAATTGAGGACTTGAATATAACAGTCTTAGTGAATGAAAACTCCCTCCACTTGATTAGCTAGCTGGAGCTGGGGAGTTGTACCAGAACTACTACACTGGGTCTGTAGCTTGCCAATACTTTGTGTGTGTGTGTGTGTGTGTAAAATACATGTTACACACACACACACACACACACACACACACACACACACACACACATTCTGTTGGGTCTGTTAGGTGAACGCTGAGAAATACAGATTCTGGTACCAAGAAGTAGGGTGCTACTCCAACAAATAGTAAAACATCTGGAAATGGCTTTAAAACTCAGTAATGAGTAGAGACTAGAAAAACTCAGGGAAATGCTAGCAATATGGACATTCTGTTGAGGCCTCAGATAAAAATGAAGAATGTGTTATTAGAAACTGGAAGAAAGATGATCCTTGATATAAGGGTGGAAAAAACTTTGCCTAACTGTGTCCTAGTGTTTTAACTGAAGGTAGACTTGAGGAATGAAATCTGATATTTGGTTTCTAAGCAAATTGTTGAAGAAACAACTTGGTTCCTCCTGACTGCTTAGAGTAAAATGCAAGATAGATGTGATTTGAGGTGGTGGGGTTCAGAGCCAATGACCAAGAAAGAATTCTTGAGATTCTTTGGTGCAAACAAGTGGTTTTATTAAAGTACAGGGACAGGACACATGGGTAGAAAAAGCTGACTGCGGTCATGAGGAGTGGATGATTATATAATTCCAAGTTGGGAGGAGGTGAGGGATAGCATAATTCTCTAAGGAATTTTGGAAGCCAGGTTTCCAGGACCCTGAGGAAGCTAACTATTGTTAGAAAAAGGTCATTTACTACTTTAGCAAACCTTCAGTCATAAGACCCTCCAGATGTATACCAGTGGACCATGTTTCCAGGATAATTACTAACATATATCTTGACAGGTAGAGATAAAGGAGGTTTCCAGAGGGATTTTTATATATTAAAGTAGATTCAGAGAATCCCAGGGTGAGGATTGGCAGGGGGCGGAGGGGGTGGTCAGGACCATGTTTTACCCTTAAAAAAGTATTAACATTGAGGCAGCTGAGTTCCTAGAGGAATGTCATTCTGCTTGTTTCAAGGACTTGTCAATGGACTATAAGTAGTAAGGAAATTCAATTTTTCTTTTGCCTTTGCTTCCCACATCAAGATGAGAGAGATGGACTGCAGAAGGAATTGCTAAGCAAAAGGGAACAAGAATTCAAAGACTTGGAAATTCTCAGCCTGTCTATACTGCAAAAAGTGAGAAAGCATGTTTTGAGAAGAGCATCATGGGTGTGGGTAGACTGACACTCAACAAAGAGTTTATGGGATTATATGAACAGAAACACTATCTATTTAAACTAAAGGAGATTAAAACTGGACAAAATTTTAAAAGGTTGACAGACTTGGATTCAACAGGACAATAGAGCTATTTACCTATGAGCACATGCAATTCTTCAAGAAGATAACATGATCTTGAAGATGAATCAGATCATCATGGTTACTGCCTAGTTTCAACAGGCTCAGTAGCTACCACCTGAAGTCTTAGAGGTGGTATTACCGTATAGAGCTATGGGATTGGGACTGCCAGGAAGAGACTTGGGGGTGTTACTTCTACCCCAGTGGACCTGAAAGGCAAGATATTGAGCCAAAGAGGATTATCCTTAAGCCTTAAGAGCTAGTGAAATTTGCTTTGCAAGATTTTGTACTTGCTTGAGACCTGTCACCCCTTTCTTTTTCTGATTTCTTCCTTTGGAATGGGAACACTTATCCTATGTCTGTCCCAGCACTGCATTTTAGAAGCACATAACCTGTATGATTTCACAGGTTCATAGCTGTACAGGGATTTTACCTCAGAACAAAATGTATACTTTGAGTCTCACTCATATTTGATTTAGATGATATGTGGACAAGATTTGACTTTAAATTTTAGAGTTGATGCTAGAACAAATTAAGACTCTCAGGGCTGTTTGAATGGAATGAATGTATTTTGCATGTGACAAAGACATGAATTTGGGGGACACAGGAGTGGAATTCTATGGACTGAATTGTGTTCCCTCAAAATTCATCTTAAAGCCCTAACTCCCAACTTGTGATTAATGACTTTAGAGAAGAGACTCCAGAGAATTTGCACACATTCCTTCTCTGTCATGTGAGGACACACTGGAAAGTCTATCATTTGTAAGACAGGAAAGGAGACTTCACTAGACTCAGCCATGCTGAAGTCCATATTTTAGACTTGTAGATTCCAGAACTGTGGGAAAATAAAATACTGTTGTTAAGCTACAGGTCTATGGTATTTTGCTATGGCAGCCTGATGTAAGACAAAGTAACATTGTCCAATAGTGACTTCAGCAGACCATATTAAAACTCAGAGGAGAGGACTGAGTAGAAAGAGGACTGAGTGAAGAAATGAGAGAAGAAGAAGAATTATAATATTTCAGGGCTCATTTAGTCAGAAAAGTGAGATGAGGTAGGGAAATTTGCTCAAGTAAAAAGTAATGAAATGTTAGAAAATCAATAACTCAAATAGCTAGCTAGAGAGAAGGTGTTAGAAGGAAGAGATAAGGATTCCAAGGTGGTTTTGAGTCACAAGGTAACGGTTCATATATGAAGATGATTCATACATTTCTGAAGAACTATGAATTATCTAGTTTGCACTGTGGAGTTGAATTTGCACTGATCTTCCAAATGCTTTTCTGTACTACTTCTTGAAGGTAATTTGGTTGACCACGAAGTCCTTTCAAATCCCAAGGTAACTCTGATTTAACTGCACATTTTTAAATATGACTGATTTGGATGAAGACCATAGTCTCTTATTTTATATAAAAAATGTTTTAGCTGGAATAAAGAGCTATCAAAGCTGTGCTCTTAACTTTATTAATAACACTTTTTAGGCAAGTGGTCACTAAAGTCAGTCCACAAACTACACAGGAGTATACAATATGGTCTATGAGCTCAGTGTCAGAAAAATATTGGAACTTCTGTCTATGTTTATTTTAATCTCATATTTTTGTGAATATTTTATAATATGCAAACATATTAACAATTTTGAGCATATGATTATAAATAAAATATATACTATGAAGGTGTGTTTAAAAAATTTAGCAACTGGGCTATGTAACAGAAACAGTCAAAGATCATTGCTTTAATTAACTGCATTATTCCATAGGTGAAAGACTTGATGATTTGGCAGGGATCCTAGATGATATTCCTTAGGAGATGAAGGCCAGCTGAAGTGCTTTAAGTATGGGAACAATATGGTCAGATTGTTTTTCAGAGAGCTATTCACAAGATTCACTGGAAGACAGGTTGGAGGGGGACAGCAAAAGTAGACTGAGCAATTAGCAAACTCTTCCTCTAAGTAACAGATAAAGAGCGTTTGATATGGAAGGAGTATTAATAAAGATAGAGAGGAAAATCCTGGATCAAGAAATAATTAGCAGCTGAATAAGCAGAATGTGTTGGCTGATTGAGAAGTATGAGGGAAAAAATATGAAAGATGACTCAGGTTTTTAGCTTACATGACCACTTAAAATTATCTAGAATGGAAAACCCAATTAGGGTAGGTTTAGAAATGATATATGATCCACACAGTTGTAAGCATGTTGAGTTCGAGATACTCAGGCATTTGGTAGGTGAAGATACACAAAAAAGAGCTAGGGATTTGAGGCTCAGAGGAGAGGTCTGGATGGATGTATGGGTTTGAGGGTCAGAACAGGGAAAAGGAGAGAGACTATGGAAGTATAAAGTACAAATGCAGGGAAATATTAAGAACATTCATATGCCAAGGAAGCAAATGCAAGGCATTTTTAATTTATCTGATCTAAACTTTATGGTGTGAATTTTTTAAGAGAATGGATGAAGTGGAAAATGGTGATTCACAGGTGTTGATATTTTTCAATCTTTGAAAGCATCTGCTCTTCAAGATGGTATCACAAGGTGTGAAAGAAAACTGTTATTGTGAAAAATTAGTGGAGTGGTAATTTGGTTTCTATATTACAATGAATATGACCTTGAATTGTATGCTGGAATTAAATTAGCTAAATACATGTGAATTTGCATATTGCCTTTTATAAAATAATTGAGCCAAAATTTCTGACAATAAATTTTTAAAAACTTCATCTAAATTAAAATTTCACTTTATCAAGTACTGAGAAAAATATCGTGCTTTCAAAAAGTAACAAAAGTTCTATTTATCATAGCTAATTAAAAATATTTCCATTCTTGGGTACCAGGGTGGCCCATTTGGTTAAGTGTCAGACTCTTGGCTTTGGTTCAGGTCATGATCTCAGGTCCTGGGATTGAATTACACTTTGGGCTGCAGGCTCAAAGTGGAGTCGTCTTGTGATTCTTTCTCTCCCTCTCCCTCTGCCACACCCCTTGTTCTCTCTCTCTCTAAAATAAATAAGTGAATCTTTAAAAAAAAAATACCCATTCTTTCACATTTTTGATCCTTTAAACAATTTTTTTTCCTTCATCCTGAATGTTATCTCCCTTCATTTTATCTTGGTGAACACCTACTCAACTCTGAACACCTAATTAAGTTTATATCCTTTAGAAAGCTTTATTATATCCTTCAGAAAGCTGTATGTTGTCTCACCTATCTATGCTTTTGTAGAGCATTTAAAAAAAACAATTACCTAATTTATCATATTTTACCATAGTTATTATTTTCTTGCATTGTAGATTGCATTTATATGGTTACTTTAAATAGAATACTATTTATTTTTCTTTCGTATTGACTCTCAGATACAGAGGATTGAGCTAATAATGGTCTTTAGTTCATGGTATGCCACCACCATTTTCACAATCACAGTTTCGGGTATCTATGACAGAGTTTTCTTTATATTATATTGTCATTGAAAAATATGGATAGTATAAAAATACATGTTTAAAATGTTTCTTCCTCTTTTCTCTAAGCACTGTATTAAAAATATAAATTATTTTTAATATATATTATATATAATATATATCCACTCTATAAAGCATATATCAAGTCTATTGCTTTTAAGAACTCCATGGTATTTATGGTGTGCCTCCTCTACATTTTATTTATGGACTCCTGTGTTACTCACAGCTTGGCGTTAACACCAAGATAACTGCAAAGTACAGTAGTCCCCCCTTAATGGTGGTTTCACTTTCTGCAGTTTCAGGTAACCATGGTCAACAACAGTTAACTACATTCTGGAAGAAGATGATCCTCCTTCTGAAGTATTATCTGAAGGTCAATAGTAACCACATGCCATATCACAATGCTTAAATCATTCATCTCACTTCATCTCATCATGTAGGATTTTGATCACCTCACATAATCATAAGAAGAGGCATGAGTACAGCACAATAAGATATTTTGAGACACAGAGAGAGCACATTCACATAACCTTTGTTACCATATGCTGTTATAATTGTTTTGCTTTATTATTATATTAGTTATTGCTGTTATTCTCTTACTGTGCCTAATTTATAAATTAAACTTTATCATAGGTATGCAAATATAAGGGGAAAATGTAGTTTATATAAGATTCAGTAGTATCTGCTGTCTTAGGCATTAACCGAAGATCTTGAAAAATATCCCCTCAGGTAATGGGAAACTACTGTATATTCTTAAATATGTCCTCTGACCGTTATAATTGAAACATTTTTTTAACAGTTGGATTACTAGGTCTTAGAATATATGTAATATATGTAATGTGAGTAACTATTAGAATATTCTCAAGAGTAGCAACAGGAATGAAGGAGATCTTACATTATCACATTCTGCCAATACAGACCAAACACATGAGTGTAAATGGATAGATAACTAATTATCTTAGTTTTATATTTCTAAGCAATGAATTTCAGAATCTCTTTATATACCACCTGGGTCTTTGGACTACCTCTAATGTAAATTCATATTCTTTGCTGATTTATTCTGGAATTGTGTTTCTCTTTCTGGTTGATTTGAAGGTATTCAGATAAATTTCAGATATTATTTCTTTATCAGTTTTAGACACTACAGATATTTATTCTCAGTATTTTCCCAGTCTGTTAACTTGCTCATAGTGTTCTTCATTAAAGAAGAAATTTTTAGCTTTATGTAATTAAATCATTAAATATTTTCCATTGTTGTTCTACATGAATTAAACAATATATTCATTAAGGAAATTCCAGCCAGATTTATTATTAGAACTTCTTATAATAATTTTGTGACACTTGAAATGTTCATATTATAAATATTTGAAATTTTCCTGTAAAAGAGCATAGATTTTTCTTTTATTAATTTGGGAGCTCTTTTAAATTATTATGTAAAGTTTTATATTATATTCTATATTTTTAGTATATTTTTTGTCAATTCTTAGGTACTTCATTTATTGTTACTACTATTACAAATTATATCCTGCTTTTGGGTATGTTGCCTACTCTTATTACCTGTATACAGAAACAGTATTTTTTTAATATGTTGATCTTGATCCAAGAAATATATGGAGCTTAATTCCAATATGTTACTAATGTTGGCTTTTCAAAGTACATTATTTTATCTTTAAATAATAGTCTATGTCTTCATTTTAAAAACATATACATCTTATCTGTCTTTTCCTATTTTTCAAGGACCTCAGTACTCTGTTAAAGAGATATTAGGTATTCTTGTCTTGCTCTTTACTTTAACAAGGGACTGTATCTAAATGTCTTTTTTGAGTAAACATTTGCTGTCAGTTTTTGATTAGAAATTCTCCAGGTTAAGGTAATTAATTCCCTTATGTTTGTAATCTGCTTCCCCCCGCTTTTATCCTAGTGCTCATTTATATCAGATGATGTACTGCATCTGTAATCATGAGTTACTTTTGTTTGTGGCCAATTGCACTGATATATTTTCTGATATTCAGTCATCTTTGGCATTCTTCAGATAAACTACACTTGATTATGATGCATTATAACCATATATTACAACCAGATGCCTTTAGATAGCCAGTATTTCTTTAAAATACATACCTCTATAATCATACATGGAAAAGTATTATAATTTTTCTTTTTTCTTTTTTCTTTCTTTGGATGGTCTATATCAAGGATTTGAATAAAAGTTCCAGTAGCCTCATAAAATGGCAGTATTTTAGTGTGTCTCTCTTCCTCTCTCCTTCTTCCTCACTTTCTCCCCTTTTCTCAATTGATACATAAATAGATAGAAAATATAATTCTTCATAATGGTATTATCCTGTGTATCTGTATATATGCAGATATCTGTATATATATTTCTTATGAATGAAGAAATGGTCTTTTTCAAGTGTCTGTTGATTTGACTAATAAGGTTTACATTTACTGATACCAAAAAATAGGCACTAACCAGTAGATAGACCTAAAAAGCAGAGAAATATGGAAACTTTAGGAGAAAAATTCTAATAACTTTCTCTGCTTAGCACCACTTCTGAAACAGTTAATATAAAAACATGTGTCTGTAACTAAAGACTAACTAGTTCCTAAAGAATGGCACATATAATATAAATAATATTTGGTTTATCGGAAGGAATTTTATTATAAATAAATAATAATAGCCATAATTTCTTTGATATTTAGAGTGTACAAGGCACTTTCTGAAACTAACTGATCAAATCCTGACAACAGTTTATGAAGTAGATACTATTGTCCCCATACTTGAGGTAGCGAATTGAGGGTAAGTGATTGACCAAGGGGCCATGGAGCTAGTACAGTGTGAAGACTCAATTCTAACTTAGGTCTTTGAGACCAAAACTAGGTCTCCTAACTCCTACACCTGCGTAATGTCAAATAAGTTTCCCAAAGCAAATCAGTCTGAATGACTGGCACTAACTGCATGGATCCGCTAGTTAAGCAGAATATCAAAAAAACACTTAGGGCTTGACAGGTGGAAATACAGAATTAAGTTACAGCATCAGCCACATGGATCAAGGGACATGTTGGTGGCAAGATTTGGTGACTTCATTGACATCTCTCTACCATCTCTTAATAAAGAGTACATTCATTGAATTGGTGACTCCTCTATTAAGTACATTATTCACTCTGCTTATATTTACGAATAATCCTCTTCATGGTCTTCAGCCTCCTTCCCCTCTATAGCATCTCTCCCTTCAACACTTCTGACATCAGCAAAACAAATGGCTTTCTTGTCTGGCTCCTTGTATTCCAGAAAGGAAGAGAACAACTGTTTCATCCTACTCTCAGTGGTGAGGGAGGATTCCATTGTCTTTCTGCTTTTTTCTCCTCAACCATGCCCGCAAGGAGTTTAGGAAGCAAGAACAAACAGTAGATATCTGTAGCAAAGAAAGCAAACACTGCCATTCTTTGGAAAGCAAATGGTTCTCTTTTGAAAACTGTGCTCTAAAATACAAGGTCATCAAAGTTTTACATTTTATTATGTGTAAGTGAAGGAAATGGGAGTGTGCTCCATTTGAGTCTTTCATTAACAGAGTCTTTCACTGACATGCTAAGTTATTTCTTCTCTGTTGTTTTTTCATGATCTTAATAAATGTCCGTCTCTTGGTTGGTTGATATTGAAAGTTATGTTTATATAAGTTTTTATGTTTTTGGTTTTTTTTTTCTTTTGCGAACACTTCTGATAAAGAGTCGCTTTTGGCTCAGAGGAGTTGGCATTTCTCCAGGCCTGTGTTTCCTTTTGTATCGTGGTTCTCATGAGAAGGGCTCTACTAGTTTTAGTAACCGATGGAGGTGCTTCATTAGATAATGTTAGAGATAGCATAATACATTTTTCCAGCTGCAGGGGAGCAATCATACTCCAGGGCTCCAAATTTGATTCATTAGTGCATCAAGACCGGGCTTCCTATGGAAAGATAGGTTTTTAGCTGAGCTTCCCTGGACATTCAAAGAAAGTTAAAGATTAAAGACAAATGAATCTGTAAAGCCTTTTAAAGTTATACTGAAATGTTCTTATGGATGAATTCACAAAAACATATAGAAAAAGTGTTTCAGGAGCTATCAGTAAGTATAGATATATAGGTATAAGTAACGACAGTAAAAGAGCTGTGTGGGATGCTTTCATCTACCATTATAGAAAGAATAATTGAGTCCTTTTATGAATTTTGGTGTAAAAGAAAGGAAAAGATATGGGAGCTGGATATAGAAAAGTCTTCAGTTGTAAAAAAAAACAAACAAACAAACTTTTTTTTTAGCTTGTGAATCCACTGTTTTTTTTTTTTTTTCCAGCTTCTCTGAGATATAGTTGACATGTAACATTGTGTAATTTTAAGATGTACAAATGATAATTTGGTAAATCCATTCTTAAGGGACCTGGAACTATTCCTACAATGTATGTGAATCCTCCTGCTTCCCTTTTTTCTCTTCCTGCTTTGTGCCTATGTCATTCTCTGATCTTGATGGAGAATAAATAAATTCACAATTTCCATTCAGAGTAAGCTCACATAGTCCCCTCTGATGAAAGCATTGTGTGGAAATATAATAGGCATACATTTGGAATAGACTTGTAAAATGCAGAACCTATTGTGAGTAGGAAAACTTTCTTGCCTTTTGTAATTTATTCTTTATTTTCTAAAATTCAAGCCAGAACTTGTAAGTTCTTTGATTATAGAGATTATATTTGCCCTTGCTTACACCAAAGTCACATACTTAATGTTTGTTTTATATAAATTCTTGAAATTTGTTTAATCAGCCAATTAAAATTACCTGGAGTATAGTGAGTCCTAGATAGTTTTCAGTATCAAAGTGCTTTTAATATAGGAGTCAAAGATTAGGAGTGGTGTTCTACTGAAATATTCAAAAAGGGCAGAGCCATGGTCTCCACCCGTCAGATACTTTCAGTCCCAGATACAAACAAATGTGAATTTTATCTCCTTTTGTTGTACGGATTCTGATCAATAGCTGTATGAAATTGTATAGGGTAGGTCTTATGATGTCTAAAAAGAACACTTTAACTGTATTTATTAGACTATGTCTGACATGATGAGGCTGTGCATCAACTAGGGTTGAAGTTTATATTTCGGAGCCTCAAAGCAAGGAATCTATACTGATAAGCAGTAACTCTATTAAAAATTTCACTGTATGGTCTAGATATAAATGTACTTTTAAGCCCTATATCATTTATTGTGATCTGACTTTATTAAACCATGCACAGAAGTTGTTGGGGAGGAAAGGTAAAAATACATAAAATAGGAAAAATATAAGAGAAAAAATAATGAAAATAATAAGTGGCAATCCACAACAAACGACTTTTGAGGATAGAGAGATAAATGATCAAAGACTCATAATATGTGGCAATCTACAACAAATGACTTTTGAGGATGGAGAGATAAATGATCAAGGATTCAAGTTGATAAAATTCTCTCTAAACTTTATAAAAGTTATTTACTATGCATGAATGTACATTTCTTTTTTAAGCATTTTCTTTTAATTATAAAAATTTTGCTTTATTTACATAAAATTTTGGAAAATTTAGCAGAATGTGAAAAAAAAAAAGCACCCATTTTCTCTTCACTATTCAAAAACCCTGATACCTCTTAGCATATTTACTTTATGGCTCTTTTCTGAATATATACATATAATTGAAATAATTTTCTTTGTATGTATTTTGATTATTTTTTACATTTGGTTTTATATCTCCAAGATTTTTCCTTAGTATTACATTACTCCTATGACTGAAAATTATTCGCCAGTGGATTTTCTCTCACTTGCCATGGGCTAAACAATCTTGGCTCACCTAGGGAATTCATCCCCCCCACCCCTACTGTTCCCTCCCCTTTCCACTCTAGCCACACAGGCCTCTTTGCTCTTCCTCAGGCATGTCAAGTATCCCCCTTTGTGGGGTCCTTGTCTTTATCATCCTTCTGCCCACAGCACCTTCCTTTTAGTGTGTATGGTTTCTTTTCTCAATCATTCAAGGGTTTGTTTTAGTACACTTTGTAGGAAAGGACATCCCTGACCAGCATATTGAAATAAAGCTTCACCTTATTGCTCTCTAGCTTCCCAAGTATCCTGTCATATAAATTTATTTTCTTTCTGTCAATTTTTCCCTTATCCCCCACACATAAATACACACACACACACACACACACACACACACACACACACACACTCTACAAAATGCTAGAACAGAGTCTTTGTTTTGTTCACTGCTCCATTCACAAAGCCAAGATTTGTGCTTGGTGCAGAGTAGATAATAATGTTTTTTTGAAAGAACAGTCAAATTCATTGGCTGTATAGCATTACATTTCAAAGATATACCTCACTTTGCTTGACTCTCTGGTTAGACAATGATCTCTTATAATAAATAAGTCAATAATTAGCACAGTTATAAAGAACTCATTTATCTATCAAGTTTATAGCCATGAAATTAATTCTTAGCAAAAAATTCTTGGGTTAACAATATGAAAAACTTGGAGAATTCCTTTTAAAGTATAAATAGTTATTAGTACCTTCATTAGCAAATATTGTATGTAATTAATACAGATTTTCAAATTGCCATTTGAATATTCTGTACTAATTTACATTTTTACCAATTTTGCATTAAATATAATTATACTAATTTATACTTTTATTTTCCTTATAAATGGTTATTTTACTACAATCTAGTTAGGAATGATACCTAAAAAAAAAAAAAAAAGTTGGAGTGCCTGGGTGGCTCAGTCAGTTAAGTGTCTGGCTCTTGGTTTCAGGTCATGTCATCATCTGAGCTCAGGGTCATGACTGAGCTCCACGTCCAGCTCCATGTTCAACACAGAGTCTGCTTGAGTTTCTTTCTCTCCTTCTTCCTCTGCCCCTCCCATTCATGTGCTCTCCCGCTCTCTCTCTCCCCTATCTAAAATAAATAAATAAATCTTTGGGGCCCTTGGGTGGCTCAGTCAGTTAAGCATCTGCCTCCAGCTCGGGTCATGATCCCAGAGTCCTGGGACTGAGCCCTGCATTGGGTCCCCCACTCAGCAGAAAGCCCTCTTCTCCCTCTCCCTCTGCCTGCTGCACCTCCCGCTTGTTCTTGCTCAATATCTCTCTCTCTCTCTCTCTCTCTCTCTCTCTGTCAAATGAATAATTTTTTTAAATCCTTAAAACAAATTTTAAAAGTTGTAACAATTTGAGGGTTGTCTGGGTGGCTTAGTTGGTTAAGCATCTGATTCTTGATTTAGGCTCAGGTCATGACTTCAGGGTTGTGGGATCAAGTCCCGTGTGGGGCTCTGCACTCAGTGAAGAGTCTGCTTGAAATTCTCCTCTCCCTCCCATGCTCATACTACCTCTCTCCCAAATAAACAAATAAATAAAATATTTTTTAAAAAACTATAATAATTTGAAAATATGCCATTTTTTAATAATGGAGAAACAAATATATTTTCATATGTGTTAGTGATTTGTTTTCCTTTTAGGCCAAATGATCTGTTCTTATTTTCTGTATTTATGGTTTGATCTATTGAAGTTTACAGGTTTTTTTAATTTTAATTTTA
>PITA01018491.1:0-40181 GCA_004023965.1 Spilogale gracilis
TTGGAAAACAGTGTGGAGATTCCTTAAAAAATTAAAAATAGAGCTACCCTATGACCCTGCAATTGCACTACAGGGCATTTACCCCAAAGATACAGATGTAGTGAAAAGAAGGGCCATATGTACCCCAATGTTCATCGCAGCAATGGCCACAATCGCCAAACTGTGGAAAGAGCCAAGGTGCCCTTCAACAGATGAATGAAGAAGATGTGGTACATATATACAATGGAATACTACGTCTCCATCAGTAAGGATGACTATCCAACTTTTGTAGCAACATGGACTGGATTGGAAGAGATTATGCTGAGTGAAATGAGCCAAGTAGAGAAAGTCAAGTATCACATGGTTTCACTTACTTGCGGTGCATAAGAGGTAACCTAGAGGACAGTAGGAGAAGGAAAGGAACTGGGAAGTAGGGTAATTCGGGGAGGGAAACAAAACATGAGAGACTTTGGACTCAGAAACAAACTGAGGGTCTTGGAGGGAAGGGGGTGGGGGATGGGAGAGCCTGGTGGTGGGTACTGAGGGCACGTATTACATGGAGCACCCGGTGTGGGGCATAAACAATAAATCTTGGAACACTGATTTAAAAAAAAATTAAATTATATTAAAAAAAAGTGAAAAACAAGGGTATACATTTTTCTAGGTTTCAAAGTGAAGGGAATCTCTGACTATTGAAGCATTGCTAGTTAGAAAAGAAATTATTTAGATTCAGATGAGTATAGACGTAGAGAAAAGAAAGAGAGAAAAAACTATTCAAGTTTCTCGAAATACCTTTTGGACAGCAGAACACTGATAAAATATTTCATTTTATTAATTTTAAATGAATTAGAGACACGTGGGTTCTGTTTTCCTCAGAATCAGCAGGGGCTTAAAATATAAGAGAAAATAACTTTTGGCAAATCTTATTTGGTATTTTGCTAACCCTGAACCATTTTTGCTAAAGGTACACTCTTGTGATTGAATTTAGAATAGAATACCTGAGTACAAAAAGAATGCATTGGGTTTTTAAGCCGAACATGTTTTGAAATCAATGACAATTTAAGGTTCTTTTAGAAACAAGTGGATTCATGCCCAAAGTAATGAATAGCTTCATTGTTTCTTGGTCTTATATCTGATGTGCCAGAAACTTTTAAATTTTTCCTTGTAAAATGTAAAGACCTGATATATGCTTCGGGAGACACTCCTCTCTAACAGAATCTGAATTGCAGGGCTCTGCCTTTGATTCTGATCTATCTATCAGTTTTAACACTTTTGTCTTCTTCACAGGATCAGCAAATAGCAAGTAGTCTGGTGAGCCATGTGTGTATAATTGGTGGATTCAGCCCTGCTCTGGTAAGATTACTGTGGCTGTCCTAACTCAACTCACCTGTACTAGAGGTTAGAATAATATTGTTATTAATAACTTTTTTCCATTAAATTGATTTTGTTTCTTAAAATAGCAATAGAACTTTTTCTTTCTGGAATTCATTTGGTCTGTTAAATGTGATATAATTGTGTCAGACCAATGGATATCCACTAATTATCTTGAGCTGTGTCTACCAATGCCATAGCAGCTAGTTAAATTGGGCGTGGGGAGTCCCTAAGGAGGATCAGGTATACTAGTCATTTGGTATCAGGTATAGCAACTTGATCAATAGATTCCCTTTGTATATATCACCTGCCCACTTCCCCCAGTATATATACATACATGCATATATCAGCAAAACAAAATCAAAGTCTTTTTACATCTTACTAATATTGATGTCGTGAAGATATCACTTCAGGATAGGATACCTTAGAAGAATAAAAATTTCTTCATGTCTGCAATATTTCATTAGAAATTGTTCTATTCATGGTGCCTACCATTATTACTCATCCCCAGGAATGGTAAAACAATTTTCTAATATTCCTTTAGAATTCTAAAATCAAAAGCTGTGATGTGTCTTTCAATTTCATCTTTGAAACTTAAAAGAGCAAAAGCAATAACAAAAACAAAGGGCATTAGGTAGCATTTAAAGCCTCAGTGTCAACTCATAATTTTCAGATATACCTCAAGATAGCTAAAAATTCTATAAAATGATGTCTAATCTTTGGATTAGAGGACTAAGTTAGGTATGTTACTGAGACTGGAAAAATATAGGAAGATTCTAAAAGACTCCTCATCTTCATCTTTTTGCTCTTTTTCCTTACTTGGTTAAGAAGTAACCAAGAAATACCTACCATTCTGGCTGTGTAAATAAGTAAGAGCTGCTTTGTCTGAAGTCTTGTGATTCTAATATTTTTGACCAATCTATTTTTACAGTGTTTCAGGTGAACATCTTCCTTTATGTATAAGCAACCTGCACCCCCATGCTCCAAGGAGGGCAGAGCCATCCACACGTCAATAGTCAGCCCTGTACATCATTTATTGACCTGGACTCTGTCTATCAGAACAAAATCAGGCAGGGTTAGACCTAAAGACAAACTCAACTGCATATACACACACAGGTTCAAAGTAAGCTTATTATTAGATGAGTAGGGAACTAGCTATATGATGACATTTTTGGATATTCTAAGGCATGATGAAAAACAAAGGGATTTCTGGTCTTTTGCTACTGTCTTGGTTGAACATTAAAGTTAGCACTCTTATTTGTAATACTTCTGTTAATGAAAGTTTTGGATACTGGGATAGAATTTATAGAGGTATTGGAGAAGCTTTGTGTAGGAAGATAATTAGGTGGCTGGGACAGGAGAATGAACAAGTACCAAATTCATAATTTGTAGGCCAGTGATAGCCTTGATTTTTGCTTTTTGTAATTATATGTTTCAGGGAACATGGTTCGAACCATGGCATTTAGATTTTTTTTAGTAGGCTCTACTCCCAGCATGGAGCCCAATATGGAGCCCGAACAAGAGCAGAGCCTGAACTCATGACCCTGAGATCAAGACCTGAGCTGAGATCAAGGGTCAGATGCTCAACCAACTGAGACACCCAGGCACCAGATTTCTATATTGAAATAGGAAAGTAGGAGGGAAAGGACAGGTAGAGGAGGGTAAGTGAGAACTGGCTATGAGCTAGCACGTTCCTTGCATGGTCTCTCTTACTCAAACAAGCTTGTGAGGCATGAATAACCTCTATTTTTCAAATGGAAGATAAAGAGATGAAACGTCTCCAAATTCACACAGCTAGTAAGTAGAAGTATAGAATCTGCTCCTATATCTCTAAACATAAGATAGTTTTATACTTCTTCTTAAGACCTATGCTATAACTTACTTATATTCTATATGTAGATTTTTAAAAAGGTTCCAGGGTGCCTGTCTGGCTCAGTTGGTTAAGCGACTGCCTTTGGTTCGGGTCATGATCCTGGAATCCCAAAACTGAGCCCTGCATCAGGCTCCCTGCTCATCAGGGACTCTGCTTCTCTGTCTGCCCCTTGCCCCTCATTCTCTCTCTCTCTCTCTCTCTCTCTCTTTCATTCTCTCTATTTCAAATAAATAAATTAAAAATCTTAAAAAAATAAAATTAAAATAAATTGAGAAAAGGTTCCGTTATCCCTGGTAAAATATCACTGATATTTCACATAGGAACAGTTGCCTTTTGACTTTTAGATCCTGCCATGACATACACCTTCAACAGAGATGTCTAAAACAACAACCACGCCACAACAAAACTGTGTGTATGTGTGTATGTATGCATGTGTGTTTGTCAATATAATGGGTTATTTTATGTCTTCTTTCCTGTTGATTGCTAAAATATGAAGTGGTGATATGAACACGTTTATGCTTTTATTATAAGCAAACATATTATGCTTTTATTATAAGTAAACACAAACTTTTGTTTTCAAAAGAAAAGGGGATTTCTTTTTCTTTCTTTTTTTTTCTTTCCCTTAAACAGCATCCTTCTGGTCTGAAGAAGCTTTTGAATTGGGTACAAGAAAGCAATGTAAAAGTAGAGATAGGCAAGAAGTTGCTAACATCGTCACATTGGAAAGCAAACTTCTATTTTGGGCACATATTTCTTTTTTTTTTTTTTAAGATTTTATTTATTTGAGAGAGAGTGAGTGAGAGAAAGCATGAGAGGGGAGAAGGTCAGAGGGAGTGGCAAACTCACTGCAGAGCTGGGAGCCCAATGTGGGACTCAGGCTCAGACCTGAGCTGAAGGCAGTGACCCAACCAACTGAGCCACCCAGGCATGCAGGGCACCTATTTCTATGGGAAACTGAGAACACACCTTAAGCCCCATTTCTTTTACTGTCACTTTTAAAATCAGGGAATTGGTTTAGAAAAGAAACCCAGAAGCACCCTCACTATGCTCTCTCAAGCTCTTGCCTCGATGATCCTTCACTCACCCATCTCCCAGCTCTGACTCCAACAATTCTAAGATATGAGTCCTTCCAAATATTGGGGGAGGAGCGGGGGGGGGGGGAATGAAACACATCACTCTCTTCAATATTAATTATTTCTCAAGTCAGTGAAAACAGCCTTTTCTTTATCTAAGGAGCTTCATCTACCACTATACATAATAGGGAGTTGACACTTTGCTTTCCAGAAACCCACAGCTCAGAGTACTTTTCCTAGTCCAGTTTAGATGCTATAGCTTGGACTAATGTGTCTGATGATCTCATCTGCCTGGAGAGAGGAATAGCAGGCATCAGAGAATGCTACTCCCATTATGTAAAATTGTTGTTATAAAAGCACTAAGTGCCAGACAGCTTACATACATCTCTTGGTATGTTTCAAAGACAAAACAGTATATGCAGAATCAAATGCAGGGAAACCATTAAGTAAAACATCCCCTTTATCTGATAACATTTTCTGTTGGACTGCTGGCAACTCCTCTCTGTCGGGAAGACAGGAGGCTGGGAGCAAGGTCTTTTGGCTCTGCAGTTTCTCAAAGGATTCAGAATAAAAGATGTGGTCCCCCACAGAATTCTCTTTAAGTATTGAACATTCAGAGGCATATGTGAGCTAAATGAGAGGCTGTAAAAATGAAAGACGATATGGCGATACTGGGGGTTATATATGGATATGTCGAAATTCTTTTTGCCAATCTCTCAATTTCTCCACCAATGATAACCTTAACATTGCATGATTTAGCTGACGTTAGGCTGTCTTCTTACATAATTTCCCTTACTCTGTTACCTTTCAAATGCCTTTCAACGGCTCCCTCCCTCTGTCTTTTGCTGTGGCTTTCTTAGATGGGGCATTTTGGGTCAGAAGTTTCTCTGCTGCATATATCCAGGGCGCCTGGGTGGCACAGTTGGTTAAGCGACTGCCTTCTGCTCAGGTCATGATCCCGGAGACCCGAGATCAAGTCCCACATTGGGCTCCCTACTCGGCAGGAAGCCTGCTTCTCCTTCTCTCATTCCTCCTGCTTGTGTTC
Organism: Spilogale gracilis; assembly: GCA_004023965.1. Taxonomy (NCBI): domain Eukaryota; kingdom Metazoa; phylum Chordata; class Mammalia; order Carnivora; family Mephitidae; genus Spilogale; species Spilogale gracilis. The sequence continues at coordinate 5,342 of PITA01018491.1, forward strand.
CCTCTCTGGCTGTGTTTCTCTCTGTCAAATAAATAAATTAAAAAAAATCTTAAAAAAAAAAAAAGTTTCTCTGCTGCCTATATCCAAAAGACTCTCCATGAAAACCCCGTTATATACAGTTAAGCAAACTACGTTGGCAGTTCATTATAACATGGCTTTTATATACATTCTGACACCCTCTTGGCCAGTTGTAGTTCTTCATAGATCAAACAAAACAACCAACTAATCACACACTGGTATTATAGAGTGAGGCTGTGTTTCAACCGTGTTGACCTTATTTGGGGAACACATGAAATCAGGAGCACATAGGTCACTTCTGGAATGCAAGGAAAGACAGAATCATCACCAATGTTTGGAAAAGGAGAGTCCCTGGGAGAACTCAAGATTGAATCTAAGTTGGTACAATAACTATTCCACGTAGGAGGAATTTTAGTACAGGGATATGCTAAGAAGCCACACAGAGGATAGTAGGGTAGCTCAGATATTAACAAGAACAGAAAGCCACTATCGCTCTTAGGCTGGACTGCTAAAAAGAAAAGAGAGTACTATTGGATCCCAGGCTCTGGGGCCACATTCACAAGCAGAAACCACTTCAGGTATGCCTGATGGGAGCTGGCACCAGTAAGGCAAGGATGCTGGGACTGATTTGGAATCACAGAGGAGGCCCAGTTGCTATCATACATGTCACCTAAAGGAGAGGGAGACAAACAGAGACAGAGAAATACATAAATTTTCCTCCCTTTCATGCCCCTTCCAAATTCCTTCCAATGCCTTCTTTTGGCTGAGCCTCTCTGGAGGTTGCTAAATGGGACTGAAAAAAGTAATTCTCTGGGATGTAGCCAGAGTGAGGGAAAGTAGAGAGTGGATCTGAGGGCAGACTAGCAAATGGCTGTATCAGACAGGTAAATGATTAAGGCAACAGGGAATGAGAACCCAAGATTAGGAGCTCAATAACCCAACACTAACTCCGACATGTGATCTGACTATTCAGTCTGATAGTTCCATCAGGTATGGGACAACTTTAAATGGTATGTATCTATGGGTTTATTCATCTTAGTTTTTTCAAGGTACTGCCTGGGTCCTAAATACATGATTTAGACATCCAATGTATACTTTCTTCCTAAAAAGGAGATAATTACTTCTGTGTAATTTGCCTTTCTAATTCTAAGTAGTTTTTCAAGATGGAACTACTAGATACCAAGTTTTTGTCCATAAAGTACTTGGGGCATTTGTCTGGAGTTGACAGAAATCTAGTCAATGAAAATCAAAATTTACTTTTTATTTATGTGATGCAAACTAATTTAGAATATGTATTAAGATGATCTCACTGAACAGTTAAAACTTTCATTTCGAGGTTTCTTCATATGTTAGCAAATGATATTTGCTCAAACTGAAGACAAATAGCCTATCTTTATGTACATTTTGAGTTTATGTTCCTCTGAGATGGAAAGACAATTCTTAAATTAGTGTTTCTTCAAGTGTACTCCACACACTTACATTTGAATCTGCTGAGTCAGAACCTTTGAAAAAGGGGACTGGAAAGGCTAAGTAGTTCTTATGTAACCTGAAAAACTCTGGCTCAAATTAAACTTCCGTATTGCTGATACTTACTAATAGATTGGTTATACTTAATCAACTATCACACATCTTATAGAGCAGAATCATGATGATGTTTACTCTTGTGTATTGTGTTTCTGTGCAGATCTAAAGGGCTTAGTGCTCTTATGTAGAAACACCAATGGAATCTATCTCATATCTTTTATACTTATCTCCTCTGTCGTTTTTGTACATGTTAAAATCAATATCACACTTCTGAGTTAGGGTGAATATGCTAATTTCATCATCTGCCAATTTCATTCTTTCTTACTTGGATACCTTAGATATGTTTCCTATATTTCTTTAAATAAATAAGGGATTTCAATGATGTCATTAATCCTCATGATCATGAAAGGATGATGCATCATTTCACTTGGTTCAGTGGAAAGTTACAGAAAACCCAACTGAAAATGGCTTATACAAACATATTGTTATTTCTGGTATCTAATAGTAAGTCCTAGTATGATTCTTCCAGGGTTGGTTGATTCAGGGGCTCAATGAAATCACCAAGGACATTCTTCCTTTTCATTTTTGTCCTCAGAATGCTGGTATTTTCTCTTGGACTAGGGCCCTATATCTCAAAGCAGCTTCAAGCTTATATCCCCAAACAATATTGTCTTCACATTTCACTGGACAGAATGGCACCTTGTGCCCATTTCTAAAATAACTATGAGAAAACAGGAATAGCGTTTAACTGATTTTAACCAAAGTCAATATGCATCTTTGGGCTGGGGCTTACTCTCCTTTGAAGAACACAGCCACCAATACTAAACAAAATCAAGAGTCTGTCAGTAGTGTTTGTATTATTATTATAATTATTTTACTATTTTTTTTAGTAATCTCTTCCAACATGGGGCGCAAACCCTTGGCTTTGAGATCAAGATCAGATGCTCTACTGAGTTAGCCAAACACCCCTATAATAATTATTATTATTAATAGTAAGTCATAGTAAGAATAATAGCTAAGTCTAATATAGCATTCACATTGTGCTAGGGACTGTTCCATGTTATAGTGTATTAACTCATTTAAACATCACAAGCATATGAAGTATTTACCATTTTTATCTCTGATTTGCAGACATTAAGTAACTTAAATAAGGTCACATAATTAGATAGTAGTGACACCAGGACTGTAATTCAGGCAGTCTGATCCCAGAGTTGGTGCTTTTGACATCAATACCAGGTATGTCTATGGATGGCTGTGTATGTGAGGGGGTGAGGCATATTGCTATTAGAAAAACAGTGGCTTCTGCCACAGCAAACAGAGCCTGGCACTGAGTAAGTATTCAAAGTATTTGCTGAACAGGCAAACAAATTAAGCATGAATGAATAAGCCCTTTGATATCCTTCAAGAACAATGCCTAGTGTCTAAAAGTTACTTGTTGAGTGTTTTATCAATAGTGGATGATTTTATTTCTGTACGATTTCAGTAGAGAATTTGGAATATGCCAGTTTTTTGTATCATTTTCATTAAAATAAATGAGAGGTGGTTTTCAGAGAGGTGGTTTTCAGAGAGGAGACAATTTTCCATGATTGCAGTGAAATGAATTGACATTCAGTTTTATTTGGGAAACCCCAGAAGTTCAGGTTGCTTCCTAGTTTCTCTTTATTAAAAAAAAAAAAAAAAAAAAAAAAAAGAGCAAGTTGGTTCTATTATTTTAACTTGTAATTATCATTAAATTTACATTCTACAAAGAGCTATCAAGGCTTATATCTTACACTACGCTCCTCTATAACCCCTATCCTGAAGATGACTGGCTATTTTGCATCTGCTTTCCAGCCATTGCCTAGGTTGTCCACTGGAGAACATATCTTATCAACTACAGCTTCAAGTTCCCACAGCACCTGCATTGAGCCCAGGATATATGTCTGTGTGCTGTTCACAATTTTTTTCTTAAATGCAGAGAGCATATAAACTGGCATGGTCCTCTTTTACATGCAATTGTGCTCAGTTATCATATATCAGTCTGTCAGAGATACACAATATGTAATTTAATACCTTGTAGCCATTCACAGTCAAAGACTTAGGTATACTCTCTTCTTACTTCAACACTTTAAATGAACAAGTATTGATTTATAAATCAATATTAAGGAGTGGTTACTGAGGGCACCTATTGCATGGAGCACTGGGTGTGGGGATTGGGGAATGAATCTTGGAACACTGGAAAAAAAATTTAAGTAACAAAAAAAAAAAAAAAAGAAGTGAGCATTCTGATTACAGATAATCAACTTCCAAATCTGTGAGTAAGCCAGAGACTACTTGCCAGATTTCATATAAAGGGGAAAACATAAAAAAGAAAAAAAAAACTTAAAAGTTTGTATGTGTAGAAGATTATTAAGAAATGCCTTTCTAGGACTCTAGAGCCAAAAGATGAATCTAACAATCAATGCCATCAATAACTTTCTCTACAGTATTTAATGTCAACTGTTGATCCCCAGAAAGCCAAGCCTGATTCAAATGTGTTCTTTTAATTTATGGACATTTCTTTCAACATATCATTCCCCATGTCCCACAACAAGTGAATGACCATTGAGTTCATAGTTTCCTAATTATTAAGAATGGGGAGGGCTCCCATAGATCATCCAACCCTGACTTCTTGTTTACTAGAGGCAATGATAGAAGGCCTAGTTACTATGCCAAGGTTACATAGCTAATCAAGTGGAGGGCCAGGAGCTGAATATTAGTGTGGGGATCTTTGCTGTCACCATATTACGTAATAAGTTTATTTATATGCGAAAGTCTCTACAACTTAGAATCATTGTCTACATGAGTTTGTACCATTCCTGTAGTATAATCCCCAAACCCAGATGACTCCTGTGTGTGTGTGTGTGTGTATGTGTGTGTGTGTTTTCTGCCTTCATTCTGAAGTGCAGAAGGCTCTTGGAGGGTGTGGTATATTGTATTTTTCAAAGATCATTATGTTAGTATTTCCCATTATACATACTGTTCTACATTATGGCCTTGCCATCCCCTCATTAAGAGCTTATTTCCCCAAACTCTTTGAATCTGAGTGAGCTCTGCAACTGTTTTATTCAGTACAATACAGAAGAAGTGATGGTGTTTTAGTGCTGAGCATATCCCTTAAGTGGGGTGGTGGCTTCTGCTTCCTGCTTTCTGGAGTGCTTGTTGTTGGGATGTTTACTCTCAAAACTCAGTCCGTATACTATGTGAAGCTGAAGCCACACAACGAAGACATGTCTAGATGTTCCAGCCCAGCTAAGCCTCTAGATGACAGCCAGTTTTAATAGTGTGCCATCTAGCATATCCAGTTCTGTTGAGTTTCAGATGACTCCAATCCTGAGGACAGTGGCCTGGAAGTACATGAGAGACCCACAGTGAAAACTGCCCAGATCAGCCCAGTCAGCTCACCGACTTTAAGAAATACTAATCAGGGATGCCTGGGTGGCTTATCTGGGTAAATGTCTGCCTTAAGCTCAGGTCATGATCTCAGATCCTGGGATCAAGCCCCACATTGGTCTCCTTGCTTGGCAGGGAGTCTGCTTCTCCATCTCTCCTCACCCCACTCCTGCTTTCTTACTTTCTCTCAAATACATAAATAAAACCTTTTAAAAAAGAAATATTAATCAATTTTTGTTTCCATTCCATTAATTTTTTAAAGATTTTATTTATTTATTGACAGAGAGAAACACAACAAGAGAGGGAGCATAGCAAGGGGAGTGGGAGAGGGAGAAGCAGGTTGCCCACTGAGCAGGGATCCTGATGCAGGACTCAATCCTGGGACCCCGAGATCATGACCTAAGTCGAAACCAGATGCTTAACAATGGAGCCATTTGGGGGCCCCTCCACTAAGTCTTAAGATGGTTTGTTATAGAGCAATAGGCAACTGGAAAAGCTGGCACAGAAGTCCTGGCTGCCTACGGTTTCATGACATCTGGCCTCAGATGCACTCTCACCTCTGTAAGGCAAACCCTTTTCAAGCCTCCCAGACTCCCACACATATTGCTCACCTTGACAGATCCAGCTCTCCCACTCTTCCTGTTAGTGAAATCTGTCAGTTTTGAAACTGATGTCTGGGTATGTGGATTTTCAATAGAAATTCTAGGAAACTTCGAAGTTTCTTAACACAAAAAAAGAGTACTCTCTTTTTCCATATGGGTATCCCCCTTAGATAACAAGGGTCAGCAGAGGTCATAGAGCCCATGAGTGAGTTGGATATCATGTTGACCTTTCCGAAAAGCACAGAGATAAATTTTAATTCACCATAGTAACTATTTTAGCCTGGAGCGACAGTAGATTTGCTTCTTTCTTCTACAAGGTTCTGGTATTTATATTTTTTAACCTTAACAGTCTTATTGAATATATGTCTTAATTTTAAGCCAAGTCCTTCTGAAAGCCGACAGGGCCTAAATTACAAAGAAATAACCTTAAATCCTTTCCTCTTGTCCCTGATGGTCAGGTCCCCTCTAAAATCTATGGCAAGATACTTGGCTTTTCTCATTTAGAATAGAGCTTCCCAAAGCATGGGACTCATACCAATGGCAGAACATGAGAATTTTTAAAGTAGACCTGAGAGTCCTAAATTTTTAGTCGTAAGAGTAATGTCTTTATTTTAATACATAGTAGAAAGGATCAAACTAGTATATCACATATATTATCACATAGAATAAGGCTAAGTAAAGAAAGTGAATTGATTTCAATCAAAATGTTAATTTAAAAATACTTTATAGATATGGCAAAACCAATAAAGGCAGTGAATAAATTATTGAGAAACACTAATTCAGAATTTCTGAAAAAACCCTTAGGGTTCTAGGTTCCCCTTCTCTTACCAGTGATTTGTCATGAGGGTAGTTCTATCTTTCTGATTTATTGATTTCCTGTCTCTTCTTTGAGTCAGCAAGCTATAACCTGCCATGCTTGGAACTCACACAGCCAACATTTTCTCTTTATTTCATTTCATCAGCAAATTTAACTCGTGTTTGTTTTTTTTTTTTTTCCATTTAATAGGAGCTCATCAAGGCCAGTTCAGAAACATCTCCATGAGCTGAAGAGCTGCTTTCTAGTGGTTCTCTTGCTTTTCAGATGTCTCCCAAAGCTACGTAGTTCAGAGTTGGATTTCTAGATGATGCTGAGCCCAAGGCAGCCCCATATGTGAGACAAAGACATCACAATCTTGTCACATCCCCCTGCCTCCACTGCTATGGCCTCCTCCGCAGATTTTCCAGAGACTGAGTGATCATGTGCATTGGCTCCCTGCTCCCATTGCCAGTTAGTATCCGCCACCATTTTCTTTGTGTTTCCATCTTCATCTACCCCTGTCACCTTCATCTTATGCATTTTATGTTAGCGCTGGAAAGAGTGTATTAACACTTCTTGCAAAGTTACAATTCTTGTGGCTCATATAAATAAATTGCAATTGAAAATCATTCCAGAGACATCTTTAAAAAGATAGATTATTATGTCCTTTTATCAATGGGGAAATGAACTGTTTCTATTTTCGAACTTCAAGTACTGCTTAGGAATATGTGCCTCTTCAATCTTACATCAAATAAACTGTCCCCTGTAAGCCAGATCAAGATCCATGGGCACAGGCCCCGGTCTTAGATGCCTCACAGACTTCCTCATTTAAGACCTTTGAATTTACCGCCCGCTCTGGAGATAAGGTTCTCATCAATTCCCATTTATTAGTAGGTGCTTAAAAGGAGGCACTTTCTGACATGCCATAAAAAGCAAACCTAATGAGCAAATGGCAGTGAACTTGAGGGGCACTTTAGGAGAAGGTCTATCAGTATTCATAACTCTGACACACTATAAAAGATACTTTAGTGCAACGAAAATGTGTCAGAAAAGATATTGAGTTAACCGAAGGGAGAATTTTCTGGTAAAACACATAAGAGCACCCATTTCAAGTGATCTGCACTATTAATATATTTTCACCTTTACTGACAACTCATTTACCAAGTGTCAGTAGAATGGTATTGGAGACAGCACTGATATTAACTCCCAAATGAGGTTCTATAACAATGAAAGGTATGTAAGTATCCCTCCTTGGCAGCTTCTCTAGAATTAATACCCTTGGTCTTGCCTAGGCAGCTGATGTCCCTCAAAAATTAGAAAAATTATCTTTGGGAATCATCTCTTCATGCTCAAAATGGCACAGTATAGTTTATTTTTTACACAACTCATCTTTTATGTGGTACAGACAAAAGTTAAGTATTGTCTTCAGATTCTTAGGGCAAATTCATTTCCATATTTCACAGCACTGTAAGTAATATCACATTAAGAGTCTTAAGTTTATGTGTTTTTTTCTCTCAAAGAAGTTTTTTTTTTTTTTTTTTAAGTCATTCAACACAAACAAAACTCCAAACCCAAAGAATAAAGCCAAAGCAAAATCTATGCATCTCCTACCATGGAGGAGAAAATGTGTAATCACACTGAATGCTTAATATAATGATAGGCCTGGTCAATAAATGTAACCATTCCCTAAATCATATGGGTATGCTATTTATATAAAATAATAGGAAAATTTTCTCTTTTTTATCTTCTTTTTTAATAATGGTCTTCCAATTAACTTTCCTTCTTGCACTTGATTTATAGCATCTTTATTTTTGTATTATTCTTTAGAACCCTACAGGTATGGATGCCATATATTACGAAAGTTAATAATATTCACAAAGAATGGAATATAGTGCTTGGAAGCAACATGAATAACAGACCTAATAAGAGAGAGTATTACTGCCACAGCATCAAATTCAATTATTAATAGTTTTCTGTACAATTTGGTGGTGATGTGGATTATGGAAGAGGAAAATATTTCCAAACTATTATCTTTTTTTCACCTCTGTATCACTTACATGAAAATACAGTCAATGAAGGTAATTTGATTAAATATTGAGCTTTCTCACAAGAAATATAGAGGGGAAAAAAGCAAATGGGGAGAAAAAGAGCAAATAAATCTACGGCATTTGCCAGGATTCAAGACCATCTTAAACTCCATTTAACACAGAAACACTATGGTATCCAACTTGGTCTGCATTGTATTTCTACATTCACTGTACATTTGATGTGAAAACCATGAGGCCATTTTATATAGGAAATTTCAAAAATAGACATAAGAATTTCACTGGATAACTTCAAGTCAGACTTAGTCTATTTGCTTTCCAGCTAGCTTCAGTAGTAAAGACATGTTTTATGTGATCGTGAATCTTTGACTTTCATCTGTAAGTTGTATCACTAAATTCTCCAATAAAAGCACACAAAAGCTACCAGAGTATGCGAGAAAGCATTAATCCATTGCTTCTAAAATTCTTTGGAATCTTACCTTAGTCATTTATTCTTTCATCCATTCACTCATTTGTTATTCAACAATAATTCATTGAGCACCTACCATGAATAGGGTCCTTTGCTAGGGCCTTGGATTCCAAAGACAAAAAGATAGCGAAGATGTGAGTATAACTCTTGCACAATTTATAATCTATGAGCGAATCTGAGTGGTGAGAAGATCCTCTTGATACAATATGGTAAGTATGTTAGTGCTTACCCAGGGTGTTCAGTTTTATGTGCAAATATCTGGGAATGGAATAGTCGGGTGAGAGGGAAATTAGCAGGAAAATAGTTTTTGAGGAGAAGTCTAAATAGAATTTTCAAGAGTGAGCAGGAAATATCATCATTTCATAGGTGTTCAGAAGACAAGGACCGACCAGCAGGAGACTATGAACAGGTACTTAGGGAGGTACGATGAGAAGCAGAGTAAAGATGGAAGACAAACAAAAAAACAAACTTGGGCTATATTTTGATCTCTTTAGGAAAAAATACTGAGGCTTTGGGATAGTCTTTTAATGGGTCATTGGTATGACTGGAGTTTGAGCTCATGGTTGAAGTGATGAATTTTAGTCACAGATTTTTGTGTGAGGCAGCAGTGGCTCATATATTTGAATACCAAATTTCTAGTTGAAGTTACATATCTGCGAAATACAGATTTCATTCCTGCATTTTTTATTCATTTGCATACTAGACAAATAATTGTTCTAGAGGTTATAGCAGTAGACATAGGTCAGAGTTTCAAACCCCTGCCCTCATGTAGTTCATGTTCTAGAAGGAATAAGGTAAAGTGGGGAGATAGATAACTATTGAATATATTGAAATACATTAAAATATATTCTTATAGGTAATAGGAAGGATGGCATTTCAGTCTTGAATAGGTGGCCAGAAAAGGCATCAGTGAGATGACATTTGTATAAAGGAGGTAGGGAAGTGAGTTATGTGGATGTCAAAGGAAGAATGTTAACAGGAGGTGGGAATAGTAAGTGCAAAGGCCCCAAGCCTGCACCTTCCTGCAGGTTTGAGACAAAGGGAAAAGCAGTGAGGCAAGAGCAGAGTGAGGGAGAGATTAGTAGGAGACACTGAAGAACAGGCCAGATAGTACAGGATCTTGTAAGCTTTTGATCTGAGGTGGAAAACTATTACAGAGCTTTGAGCAGGGACAAAAAAAAATGATTGAACTCCCATGCCATCAGGATTGCTCTGCCCTTTGTGTTTAAAATAGACTGAAGTGGGAGGGGGGAGTGGGTGTCTGGGTGGCTCAGTCATTAAGCCTCTGCCTTCAGCTCAGGTCATGATCCCAGAGTCCCAGAATGGAGCCCCACATTGGGCTCCCTGCTTGGCGGGAAGCCTGCTTCTCCCTCTCTCACTCCCCCTGCTTGTGTTCCCTCTCTAGCTGTGTTTCTCTCTGTCAAATAAATAAATAAAATCTTCTAAAAAAATAGACTGAATGGGAAAAGGGCTGGAACAGAAAAACCAGCTGGGAGGCCATTGTGTAAATCCTGGAGAGATGATAGTGTTTGGAAAGGATAGTAGAAGGGGAAGAGGAAAGAAGAGGTTAAACTCTAAATGTATTTTGAAAAACAGAGTGGCCATTAACTGAGACTGTGTGGAGGGGTGAAGAAGATAAAGACCCAGTTTGGGATGTTAGATTGAGATGAGCATTAGACACTCAAATTAAGGTGCTTAATAGTTGGTGTATGAGTCTGGAGATCAGATAAGAGGTCCAGACAGAAAATCCAAATTTACAGTCATCCATGTTCAGATGATATTTAAAACTGTGTTACAGTATAAGATCACCAAGAGTAATGCAGATAAAAATGAAACAAAGTCAACTGAGTGAGTCCTGGGGCCCTGGAGAATTGGGAGATCTGCAAGGAGACTGAGAGGAAACCAGTACTGAGGCAAGCGGAAACCCAGGAGAGTAGGATATCCCTAAAGCAGCCTGAAGACTGTATTCTGAGAAAAAGGAAGTGGTATCTTTCAAATGCTGGTGGGATCAGAAATCAGATTACAGAGAGTTAAGGGTGAAAAGGAAGTGAGAAATTAGAAATACCAGACGAAGACCAGTGTTTCCAGAAGCTTGATTGTGAGAAGAAAAAAGGCAGAAATGCTTAGGATTAGTAGGACACCAACATATCAAGAAGAAAATACATTGTTTTTCTAAGACAGGTAGGCTGGATTTTACTCCTCTAGGCAGGCAGGACTGGGTTGCTCGGGGACACAGAAAGAGTGTGGTGGGTAGAGGCTTCTGTGTGATGGTAGGATTCCTTCATGCCTCTGCTTCTGTAGTTGCCAGTATATTGTCCTGTGAGCAGAGTCTTCTAGTCTGATGCGGGCAGTCACTGTTGGAGTGCCAGAGTCCACAAGATCATTAGTAAATGTGACGAAATGGCATATGTATGTGTGTGCATATATAGACATAGGAAAAAATAAATATGCTCTCTGCTAGGTATGTGTGTATATATGTACACAAATATATGTATATATGTATGCATATGCATATATTATCAATAGTATGTGTTTATACATAAAATATAAAAATGCATTTCTTTCTTTCCTTCATTCCTTTTTTTGAACATTATTACCTTTGAGGGAAGGGTATAAGAAAATTCACATTAATTGCTTTCACGAGGAAAGGGATCTGCTAAACATATCCATAAAAGATTATTTGGCTGAGCCTGGGACCCACTACAGTTCTATGGTTCTCAAATGAAAGCTAAACTGAATTGTTTATAATCCAGTTTATATATCTGGTAAAGTGAAATACCAACAAGGATAACACAAACGCTTCCATGATGGATGTCTTCAGAGACAGCAAACATATCTCTGATAATACTGCAGTAAACTCAGAGTTTTATGATAAGAAATAGATTACATTTCCTTTATCATATAGAATAAACAATGGAATAAGGGAATAAGCTGGTGTTTCTTTATTCAGAGAAAATCATCGAAATATAGAACGTGGCGTATCTCCTCTTTTTCTCATGCACAAAAAGCCCATCACAAGGGGCTGGTGTGAGCATAATGGAGGTAGTTTGAGTTCTGTTTCTGGATATTTTATCTGCTGCGAACATACTTTCCTTACCGAATCTAAAAAGAACAACAAGAGCGTAGAAATGACAGCAAAAAACCTTTGACGTCTTAGACAAAAGCTTATCTGTCTTGGGATCATGCTTTCCATGTCCCAAAGTGCCGGCATCAATTGAAAATTAAAGAAACTACAGCATTGTTGGGAGTCGTCACGCACCAGCCCAGTCCTCCCACTTTGGTTCCTCTCCTTCACAAGCAGCTACAGGGCTGCACTGAACAGCCCCTTAAATCTTTATTGTATTTTGCCTCTGGGGCTTGCTCATCACTTCAGGTCTAAAAGTGTCTGTTACGGTCAGAAATAACTTTAAAAAAATATTGCACCACTGAGTCGTTCAAATGACTCCAACATTGTAAACTTGTAAAAGGTAAGGTAGAGGAAGCACTCCGGCATTTGGAATAAACTGACTCCTTCACTATGTCATCCGCAGTGTTCTTGTTTTATGAAGACTAGAAATACTAAGTTGAAGCAAGAGTACCCATAAAGCCCCTGAAGGTACTTGAGAATTTTCTTTCCTTCCTCGCCATGAAGATGAATCGCAGAGCCTGGATTCTGTAGCTGAAAGCGATTCTTGAAACCTGCTACTTGCTTTATAGTGATTTCTACCTGTCTGGGTGGAGAATGGCTGGGTGAGAAACATTTTGAACGAAGGATTAAGAGACCAGTGTTTTTAGATCTAAATACATGCACTGAGCTTTCTGATATCAGTAAGATCATTCATGGAGTGTTGCTTCTCAGTTTCCTTCTGGCAGCTGTGAAAATAATCTTCATGATTTTGTATTTTCATATTCCTGATGTTTGGGGGGCATTTAGTGGTTATTCTCCTTTTAGGTTAGTGTCTAAATGATACTTTAATGATGTTTTTACTTTAATTATGAGTTTACAGAGAATGGGAGTAGATGGTGGTGCCCACAGGTGAAATTCTTATTAAAATGCTTTATATGCATTTCAAGAGCAATGCATATCTTCAAGTTGGCTAGTCAAAATATTTAGAGGTTGTGATCAATCTAAATAAGGAAAATGAATATGATATTGAGAACTTAGCATAATAAAACAAAGGTGATCTTTTTAAATTTTTTAATGAATTTTTTATTAATTACAAGAGAGATTTTGGCATATGTACTGATGACGTTTATTCTTTTTTGTCTTAGCTATCTTAAATGCTGCATATATTTGGACAGGATAGAAAAGGACTGTGTGTGTGTGTGTATAAAAATACATATATGTACATGTACACATATACACACATACATTAATACAGAGAGAGCAACAGTAAGACCACGTCTTGGGCAGCATTTCTTGGAACACTTGGCCTTTCACCCACAAAGGTAAAACTTATGAGGGAGTATAAATTATTTATCACCAGGAAGAATCTCTAGTAAACCCAGAAGCACATCTCAAGTCCAAATTTACATCATTAAAATTAAGCTGCCATATAATTGGCATTTGTGCAAGAAGCTATGACTATACAACACTGGGAGGCTGCTTATAGGAGTTGGAAGGCAACTGTGTTATTACCCAACTCATAAACCATGAAATCTATGTCTCCAGAGTTTAATGACAAGGCCATGACACTCTTGTTTTCACTGCCAGATTCCAAAGTACTGCATTAGACCAGTCAGTCTAGCCCTAGGGCTCCTCATGCTCTTCTCTTTCTTGTAGGTCCAAGACTGTGACCTTTACACAATGAAAGGTCTATGGAAGATTTATTTGTATCTCGTGTAAAGGTATATGTTGCACTTTGAAATCATGTGTAGCTAAGAACTTACCAGAGCAATGTAAGGGCATTCTTCAACATCCCTCAGTCTTTGTTAATTGTTGTTTATTCAATGCACATCAGTGTCAGGCACTGTGTTAGGAATCTTGGAAAGCCTTAGCTCCTTTAATTGCCGTATGATATTACTTATTCACTGCTTATTGTCCATCATGTACTGTGTGACAATAATAGAACAAAGGGAAACATATATAGAGATAAGACAAAATTCAAAATATTCAAGAATAGAATTATCAAAAAAGACAAATATGGTAGTTCCTAGAGAGTCATAATTGAGAATTAGGGTGACATAATAAAATGATGATGATGATGATGATGATCTTGTAATTTTTGACTCAAGTCCTTAAATAGTGAAATAATTTGATTCAAAGTCTTTTAAAAAGTCATTTTAAGGGGTTCCTGGGTGGCTCAGTCGTTAAGCCTCTGCCTTCGGCTCAGGTCATGATCCCCGAGTCCCAGGATCGAGCCCTGCATGGGGCTCTCTGCTCAGTGGGAAGCCTACTTCTCCCTCTCTCAGTCCCCTTGCTCATGTTCCCTCTCTGGCTGTGTTTCTTTTTATTTATTTTTTTAATTTATTTGACAGAGAGAAAGATCACCAGTAGGCAGAGAGGCAGGCAGAGAGAGAGGAGGAAGCAGGCTCCCCTCCGAGCAGAGAGCCTGATGTGGGCCTCGATCCCAGGACCCTGAGATCATGACCTGAGCTGAAGGCAGAGGCTTTAACCCAGTGAGCCACCCAGGGGACCTAAATTAAAAAAAAAAAAAAAATTTAAGACATTTTAAGTTGCCCAATTTCTAAGTGTTTTTGAAAATAATTTTGTTTTATTATTTTTTTTAAAAGATTTTATTTATCTATTTGAGAAGGAGAAGGAGATAGAGGAAGAGTGAGAGGGAGAAGCAGATTCCTGCTGAACAGAGAGAGCCTGATATAGGACTCAATCCCAGTACCCTGAGATCATGACCTGAGTCAAAGGCAGATGGTTAACCAACTGAAACGCCCAGTTACTGAAAGTAACTTTAAAAACATAGGATAAGATAGTGCTTGATTAAGAGGCAAAAACCAGTTTGCCTTACCTCAATTCATTTTGATGGCGCAATATTTTCTTACCTTCTCATTCACTGGGACACAGTTCAGTTCGACAGGAAAGCAGTTAAACATTTACACTCTGGCCTTCCTCACCACTTACGCTACTAATGAGGGCACAGCTGATCTTGTAGTAGCTGTTAGCAAGAGACTCACAAATGTCAATTTTAACCGGAAACTTCATTTTATTAGCATATTCCATGGTACGCATTTGGCTCAAAATGCTTTTTCATAAATTAAAAATTGTTCATGCTACTCTCTAACAGGAAACATACACTTCCACTTTGGAGCACTGCTACCTAGACCCCAGTATCCATTTAAAGAAATCAATTCCACGTAAGAGTATTTCATTTCAAATACGCCACTATCTCTATGTTGGTTTAAAAGTTATAATGTTTTGGGGTACCTGGGTGGCTCAGTCGGTTAAGCAACTGACCTTGGCTCAGGTCATGATCCCACTGGGGTCCTGGGATCAAGCCCCACATCTGCTCCCTGCTCAGCAGTGAACCTGCTTCTCCCTCTCCTGCTCCCCCTGCTTGTGCGCTCTCTCTCTCTGTCAAATAAATAAATAAAGTCTTAAAAAGTTATAATGTTTTATGGACACTGGGAGGGGCAGAAAGGCCTCCGAAGATATCCATGTCCTCATACCCCAAACCTATATGGTAAAAAGGACTTTGCGGATGTGATTAAGTTAAAGCCCTTGGGATGGGGAAACTGTCCTGGATTATCAGCATGGTATAATTATCCATTATAATCATAGAGTCCTTATAAATGGGAGGCCGGGGAATTAGAGTCAGGAGAAGTGTGATAGTGAAAGCAGAGGTTGGGGTGGCCACACATCAAGGAATGCAGGCAGTTTCTAGAAGCCCGAGCAAGGGATGGTTTCTCCATGGGAGCTTCTACAAGAACACAGCTCTTCTGACACATTGATTTTAGCCCTATAAGACACATTTCACACTTTTGATGACCTGCACTGTAAGATAATAAATATGTGCTGTTTTAAGCTACTAAGTCTGTGGTGATTCAGTAAACATCATCTGGAAACTAATATACCACAAAACACACCTTTATTGGGGTTAGCTTTTCTTCTCTCTTTTATGACTCATTTTAGCTTCCATCTTCCTCTTCTTTCTCACCTTCTTCACTCAATAGCTATGGCCATTTGGAAAAAAACGTGTAATGTATTTAAGATCTTGGTGTTCAAAGTGGAAGTGATGATTACTGAAAATAAATATTTAATCTGAAAGCATAGTAAAGTATATTTTCAAAATATTTACAACCATTTTTTTAATGAGGAAGAAGTCCTTACTTAGAAAAGTAACTCTCACGTAATTGAAAGCTTTATGTGTCAAAATGTTCAAGCACTTAAAATGCTTCTGCTCTGAGGGGGGGAAAACCTTATTACTTTGTGGTGTCTTTTTTTGACACAGCTAGAGAGTAATGCCATATAGGAAACAAAAAGTTGCTTTGGTGTGCTGTTCTAGCTAGAAATCTCTTAGTTGACACTATCTCTATAAAACAGTAGAAATTAATGCGAAAAAATTAGAATCTTGAAGTACTATA
This sequence comes from Spilogale gracilis, assembly GCA_004023965.1. Lineage (NCBI taxonomy): Eukaryota > Metazoa > Chordata > Mammalia > Carnivora > Mephitidae > Spilogale > Spilogale gracilis. Next base: position 21,725 of record PITA01018491.1, read on the forward strand.
AGATTTTGAAGTATTTTTTGGATTAAAGTTTAAATTTTCTCGTGATGTCAAGTGTATCTTTTCCATGTTTGAATTTTTGGTAATTAGAAACCAAAGAATGAAATTAATCAGAATGTTCCTTTCCTTCGTCATACCATATAATCAAATAGATTATAATGGAATAAATTTTGTATACCTTTTTCTATTTAAAGGATTAAAACTTAATACTCACTTTAGATAGTATATACCTGATCTAATATTTAGGTAAGCATGTTAGAATAGAAAGAACCATGAGGTAGCAATCAGAATACCTGGGTTTAAGCCCCAGATGAGTATATGATCTTGGAAAGCCATTTAATGTCCCCTAATTCCAGTCTACTTCTAGCATTATTTGCTCTAGCTACTTTGCAGGGAATAAGAGAGAAATAGTAAATTTTTAAAAGAGACATTGCAGACTGTTAATTACTATTAAAATGAAAAAGATGACTCAATAAGGATTCTGAAATATCCCATAGAATTGTAATATCTAGAAGTAAAATGTCCCTAAAAGGAATTCTTTAATTTCCTCATTTGGAAGTGTGTGTGTGTGTGTGTGTGTGTGTGTGTGTGTGTTTTACCCCAGGCTGCTCATCACTGACTAATAAATTTCAAAAGATCTACAGATCTTCATAATAACTATAGATACTGAATTTCATATACCTTATTTAAGCCTATTCTTTTCAAAGTTAAGAAGTAATATTTACTTATTTGATTGTAGGCATCTAGAAATTAGCAAAAAAGAAATGAACAAAATTGTTCTAAGGCTCTAAAGATGTTATGCTTTGAGTTAAGGTTCAGGTTGATCTTTTTAATATTGCAGCAAACTCACACATCATTAATCACTTCGAAGTGGCCCCAGGTCATGGTAAATGGATGGCCTAATAATGAGACGAGATGTTTGCTTTTTCCAAATTATTGTCAATAAGTAGAGTGAGGAGGTGACAATTCAATAACTAATGATTATTAACTTAACTTTTTATTTTTCTAATGTTAATCAAAAACAGAAGAAGTAAGAAGGTGAACCAGAGCATAACACATATCATTATAGACAAGCATGAAGACAGTAATAATCATGATAAAGGATGTGTTTATTAAAAACAACTCCCATCTATCATTATGTCTGAGCTGCTCTGTAACTAGAGATATTGTTTCTGGTTGTCTTAGCTGTGAGCACGGAACAAAAAAAGTGGGACTCAAAATATTTTCATTCCGAGGGAACAAGAAAATGGTGGATATAGAGTTCATGAAAAGCGGGATGAGGATGAATGGGGATTGAGCAAAATGGACTGCAGTAGGAGCCATGCACACATGGGAATAGAAAAATGAAATAGAGAAAAGACAATCCACATGGAAAATGGGAGGGGAAAGGCAAGACGTTGATAGGAAAGAAGATGGGGCTATATAGTCAATACAACCTACTCCAGCAGGCAAAGGGATTTTGAGGTGAGGGCTTTTAAAAATAACCATATAGAGAGTCTATCTGGGAATAATGTCCTTTGACACTAACCAATAAACCAAGAGACAAAATGAACTGGAGAAAATTACAGAATGGTAGTCAGCATAAAGTCCACATTCTTAGGATCCTGATCTCCTGGTATCAGAGGTGCTGTAGGACAAGCTGGGGAAAATATGGCAAAACACAATATAGTGAAAAACAAACATTAGCACTGGCCCCAGAACCACCTGATCATCAAAGTAAAAGGAAGGATTCTCATGAAATGCAGAGTCCAGGAGTCCTGGATAGGCTTGCATAGCACGGGGTGAGGAAGAGGGAGGCAAAAGCAAATCAGAGGGGAAAAAAAAAACAATGAGTAAGCTCTTTGATGTTCTTAAACTTCTGTTAGGACAATGAGGTAAAAGTGAAATTTGTACACTTACTAAAAACAAAAGATAGGGATTCAAATTCCAGTTTTGGTCTTGGAGGAGTATGGCTATATGACAAAAGCACTGGCTTCTCAGTAAAAAAAAAAAAAATGTGTTCAAAGCCCAGCCCAATCATGAACTAGTTAAGTAAGATCTTAACTTACAACACAAATTGTTGAAAACCTGAGGTGTTATTGTTTTTTATTCCCATGTATAAAATGAAGCTATTAATAGTCCCCATCTCAAGATTATCATGAGAATTAAGTGACAAAACCCATGAAAAAGTTGTAATATTTATGTTATGCTGAGCTTAGCTACACCACCATTAACAGTAACTACAGAATCTTAAGAAAATCCCTGGACTTCTGTCCATTTTACTTGCCCAATCTGTAAAATGGGAATTATATGGTAACAAACCGATGGTCTGGAGGGAGGCCTAAATGAGATCATTTACACAGAGGGTCCAGCACACAGTAGGCTCACAGTAAGCAGTTGGTACTATTATTTTAAAATGCACTGGTTTTAAAGTAAACCAAGTTCCATTTTGTTCAGATGACAAAAATATATTTAGGGGCGCCAGAGTGGCTCAGTTGATTAAGTGACCGACACTTGATTTCAGCTCAGGTCATGATCTCAGGGCTGTGAGATGGAACCCAGTGCCAGGATCTGTGCTGGGCATGGAGTCTGCTTAAGATTCTCTCTCTCCCTGGGCGCCTGGGTGGCTCAGTGGGTTAAAACCTCTGCCTTCAGCTCAGGTCATGATCTCAGGGTCCTGGGATGGAGGCCTCTGTCTGGGCTCTCTGCTCAGCAGGGAGCCTGCTTCCTCCTCTCTCTGCCTGCCTCTCTGCCCACTTGTGATCTCTCTCTCTCTGTCAAAAAAATAAATAAAATCTTAAAAAAAAAAAAGATTCTCTCTCTCCCTCTCCCGCGGCCCTTTCCCTCTTCCCCCCTCTCCACTGCTCACTCTCTCTCCCCCTCTCTCTAAAATAAAAATGTATTTAGAATGCCTGATTTACTTTGCAGCATGTATTTTTCAGCATATATGATATATTTCATATGAAGAAGAAGGAGCCCCATTGGTTCAAATAGTGATATTTATACTTTCCTTGGGAAAAGCACCAAAGATAAACAGCTTCTGAAAGTCATTAGACCACCAAAATTCTGTCTGATTAACTTAAAACCTGCTTCCGATTTTCAAAATTCCATCCACCTCTTTTTAGCTATTATCATGCCTTCTGTTAATAAAAAGACACAGTGGTTAGCTCTTGGAAAGAAAGACTTCTAGTTATACAAAGAGTTTCAAAATGTGTTCTCTGAAATAAGAGAAGGAAGAGACAAGTAAATTTATTTTTTAAAACACTGCCTGTTTTCCAATAGCCTTCATTTCCTTCATGTTGCCATTGTTCTCTCTTGTGCTCTATCTGGCTCCTAGCGCCATGCTGGGTGCCTAGAAGCCATGAAATAAATAGTTATTCAGTTCAGTGCTTAACAAAGACTGAGTTTTCCTGGTAATATTTGCTGTTTAGTTGTATGTTTTTGTAAACAGAGATTTAGAGTAGGTGTTTAACTGAAAGCTACATTATTATAACTGATTCCAAATTTTTAAAAGATGAACACACACACACACACACACACACACACACATCTAAAACAGTTATAATTAGAGCAAACTGCAACCCCGTCTTCTTTATTGGGGATCCATATTGCTGTCATTATAAATGTCACTTTTCAGCACCATGTCTCTTCCCAAACAGAATTCATTTTGAAATGCCAGGTTTTTGTGAAAAATTTTATCCTATCCGTTTGTCCAAATGGTATTTGGACAAGAGAAGAGGTTTTTTCTCTTTGGGTTCATTTTCAGGTTGTTAGCCTGACCTAAAATAGAGCTTCTTTAAAAGTCTGCCCAAACGTTTACTTAAAACAGAGAAGGGACAGCTGAGTGTTGAGTGGTAGTGTTACATTGAGTGAAGACACGACTGTAAATAACTCTGCAGTTTGGAAATGAATGATGCTTTTGACAGAGACGATTATGTCGTATTGACAACATTGATGTCAAACGTGGAGTGAAAATATGAGATTGACTATCAGCGGTTCCCACCAGTGATCACTTGAAATAGCTTCTCTGAGATAAAGAAACAGCAGCAAATGCCTTTCTCCCCTTCCCTCTACTTACACTCTTTCCTTCCCTCAGAGCTAGCCTAGTCCAGTTCCGCGATGGGCTAAAGGGGTCTAGTATTCACACTTCATCCAACGAGGATCAAATACTCTTAGCTGTTTCCTTCTAAATTAATCATTTCCAGGCCATCATTAGTTACTTTCCCCTCTCGCCCCAACAGAGAAGCCACAGTACCTAAAAAAAAAAAAAAAAAAAAAAAAAAAAAAAAAGTCAAGCCCAGAGCCTCTATAGAAGGAATTACCATTTCCAAGTTAGACCTAGTGTATCTAAAATAAGGTCTTTGTAATGAAAACCTCACATGGGGTTCTTCGCAGCCTTCAAAGTCATTGTTCACAGAAAGGCTAAATACTGGCTTACGTTTCTGGGTGGGGAATATTCTGTACAGTAAGTTTTCCAGCTTGGAAAAGTGTCATACGCTGTAGGTCTTGATGAGTAAATAATTTTTTCTATGTCTATCTCCCCATTCCATTCATTTGTTGTATCACGAAGGCTCTTTGTGTTTTTCTTGACTAGACATTATGCTCTTTTAACGTGTACTAAAAATGCTTGCATTCTTCAATATTCATATTTAAGCATGTAAAATAATTTCCATGTTTATTAAAAGTAGGATACAGTGTAGGAGTTAACAGACGACATTTACATTCTACAGTCAGACAAATAACATTATATATGTAAGATCTCTGAGCCAATAAATCTGGACTTGGTCAGAAGAATTTAGGGAGGAATTTCTGAGGGCATAGAATGTGAGGAAAATGTTTGGTCCCCTCATTCTCAGAAGTTACAATGGGATATTTATCTTGGCATAGAGCAGTGTTGCACGCCCTTGTGTTAATCCTGTCATTGTGGTTTCTCATGCAGCCGCGAGGCAACTTTGTGGATCATTCATGGAAGGCACACTTCTTACAATAGGTGTGACCTTTCTGTTCAGGGTGGAGAGATGGATGGGTGACTTTTTTGGTTTGTTTTGAAAAATAAATGGTGTGAGCTTTCCGTAAAATGATATGTGACTTTCACGTGGTAAAGAAAGTACCCCGTATCAGAGGCTAGAACCGATTCTTTAAAAAAAAAAAAAAAAAAGATTTTATTTATTTATTTGACAGAGAGAAACGCAGCTAGAGAGGGAATACAAGCAGGGGGAGTGAGAGAGAGAGAAGCAGGCTTTCCGCTGAGCAGGGAGCTGGATGTTAGGCTCGAACCCGGGACCCCGGGATCAGTACATGAGCCGAAGGCAGACGCTTAAGGACTGAGCCACCCCGGTGCCCCTAGAATTGGATTCTCTAAAGCAAGTATCCCTCTGTGGAGTATGTGTCTTTTTTGCAAGGCTTAAAACTTAGTAAGGGATTTATGAGTTCACTGTCAAAATCAAAATCACTGATGTAGAGATAGTCTCTTCATAGAGAAAAAAAAACCCTCAAAGAGGAGAAACCTAAGAACACATTTTGCATAAATAAAAAAAATAATTAATTAGTTAAATGACACTAGTTGGTACTTTATTTCATTAAAAATAATGCCTTGAAATGTAATTTAATAATTCGCCTTTGCCACCGGGTTCCATAAATATGAACGTGTATTTTTTCTTGTTGTTGTTTTACCACAATATCTTCATCTCTTTATGATAGGAGACTGATGGGGTGGAGAGGAGCTTTCGATGTAAAAGATTATATAAAGGCTATCTTTTTATAGGACCAGTGTATTTATTTTCATTTCTTAAGTAACACATGTTAACTAGGTTTTGTATTAGCCACTGTAAAATAACAAATATTTTTGCCCTAGACCTGTCTCATTATACAGAAATATGGGAGACCATTCATTCCTCTGAACGTGCTCATTTTACCTCCACTGCCTGAGTCTCAACTTCTTTCCCGCAACATGGTAGAACTGAACTAACTCACAGCTATGGTCCTTCTGCCTCTAAAATGGCATCAATTTATGATCCTTAATGAGAGAACTAATTTGGTATAGGTGCTCATCTGAATGCTTTTTCTGTTCTAAGCTGAATTTTTCATTAAGTATTTTATTTTTTTCACCTAGGTTCCAGTTTTGAGAGGGCTAATAAAACTCCTCTCTTTACCAACAATTGCCTCTGTGGAATTTGTCTCCATTGTGTTTAGGCAGTTTTGTTCATGTTCACAAAGTATGAGAAAATTTTATGCAGTGCACCTCCTATGTTGGACTTTTGTTTCAACATCTTCATTGCGCTCTAGTAGGTCAGAGTGATGAGAGAATTTGTATTTGTTCAGATTTAGAAAATGGGTGTATTAAAAGGCCTTGGCTGGTCTTTCTCTTTCCCCTGTCCTCTGTTCTTTCAACGATACTAAAGAGCACCCACAAGGGGTCTGGGCTGTGCTGGAATAGACATTACTAAGTGGCAGATAGGAGTTTCCTTATGCTGACAATACAGTGGGGATACAATTAAGTTTATAATTACACTAGGAAGGAAAGAGGGAAAATGCAGAAAAAGTAAGCGTCCTGGTAGAAATCTCTTGGGCAGAGACTTGAAGTTAGTCTGGTAGATGATCCAAGGCAACTCATTATTCTCAGAAGCAACGGCATGAACTAGGACTCTGAAGCTGAGAATGCTTGGTGCCTTCAAGTTGGCTAGCGTAGAATGACAGGAGATGACATTGGAGTAAATCATATGGGAATTTTGTATTTAAGAGTAGGCTGGGGACGCCTGGGTGGCTCAGTTGGTTAAGCAACTGCCTTCGGCTCAGGTCATGATCCTGGAGACCCGGGATCGAGTCCCACATCGGGCTCCCTGCTCGGCGGGAAGCCTGCTTCTCTTCTCCCTCTCTCACTCCCCGTGCTTGTGTTCCCTCTCTGGCTGTGTTTCTCTCTGTCAAATAAATAAAAATCTTTAAAAAAAAAAAAAAAGAGTCGGCTGACCATGTAATTTATCATCCAAAATGGGCCACTTTGAAGAATGAAAGTGGATTCTGCTGATAATTAATCTAGAACAACAGGCAGAGAGAGAACAGGACATGTCCCCAGAAAACCGGTACAAATTGTTACCACTTCGAGAGAATAGAAAGACAATTAGATTCTTTAATCAGAGGAGTAATACAATTTGGTATCTGTTTTTGAAAGATCATCCTGGTTACTGTGTGCAAAGTAGATTGGAGGAGGACAGAAATGGAGGCAGACTCTTGCAATTGTCTAGATGAAGAATGAGATGATAATGAGTGGACAGATTTGAGATATAAACTGGCAGTACAATTAGTAGAAGTTGGTATTGGTTTGGATGTAGGAAGAGAGAATTAGGGGGTTATCAAATGACTCAGGTTTCTATTGCGTATAACTGAACGGAACTGCATTTTATTAAGCTATGATAAAATTAAAGAAGCAGATTTGGGGCAGAAATGGGGAAAGATCAAAGGATTATTTGGGAGTTCCTTATTATGAGATGCCTGATGAATCTCCAAATGGAGAAGTCTTGGATAAAGCTATACTTGGAATAGCAATCTATGTGGTGGATAAAAATCTGTGGGCTATAAATATTTTGGGTGCCACATTCAGCATGAGATGGTCTGAGATTATTGGGAAGGGATAGGAAAATGATGAGAAAAGATAGCCCAGGACTGAGTTCTGAGAACCACAAAAATTAAATAATAGGTAAAGAAGGAAGGAACAGCAAAGTCTTTTGGACAATTAGGGGGGAAGCATGCTCTACACTTCTCAGGAGGCCTCAAAAGCATTAATATCTTTACCCCTCTGGCCTACCACACGGACCCTGATAACACACTTCTATTGCTTTCATTACTCTACCTGCCCTCTTGGATCATATTTCTCATCAACTATTTGCACACCAGTCCTTACCCTGGGCTCTGCTTTGGGTGTGAGAAGGAAGAACCAAAGGAACAGAAATATGACCAGGAGAGTATATGATTGCAGAAGCAAAAAGGCTATGTCAGAAGGCAATGTGTGGGAAAGGATTTAGAATGCTGCTGGAAGGTTGAGTAATGCAAGACCTGGTTTGATGATAGAAATCAGTGGTGATCTGAGAAGGAGCTGGGATTGTGGGGGTGTAAGCAAGACTGCCTTGGGGAGAGTGAGGTTGAACTTGGGTCTGAAGGGAAGCTGAGAAATTAGATACTAACTGGGAATGTAAAATCAAGGAAGTCTGATTTGTTTTGATACTCATTTTTTTTTTTTTTGAACACGAGAACTGTTAATATGTGAATGCTGATGAAATGATCCATTAGAGAGAAGTGGATAGTTATGTGAGACGTGGAACAGATAGAATTTTGAAAAGAAAGGTTGACTCCTCCTTCATAGTAAGAGGGGAGATAAGTGGATGGCTGCAGATGTAGGCCTGGCAATGAGAAGGTAAGGTGGAATGTATTATATGGTTTCTACATGCTCAGGGAACTTTGAAACAGGTGATATGCTAAGAACAAGAGAGAGTTGGACAGTAGGAGGGACATGGAAAAAGTGTTGACTAGTTGCTGTGATGGTGAAGGGGTGATCACTTTGGACTTTCAGTGTTGAATGAGCATTTGAGGCTGGTGACCATTAGTGAATCATGATCATAGCTTCTCTGTTGTAAGACTTTGTCCGGTAGTGTTTAGCTCCGTGGATGCTGGGCCGGAAGAAACACTGCTGGATTCATCAGTAGGGTTTGCAAACTGGATATGATGGGAGGAGAAAGAGCCCAGGGAATCAAAGTATTTGCAAAAGATTCATTATAAAGAAGGGCTCTGGAACGAGGGCTATTGAAGGAAGGAAGTGAATTCCTGAGGGGTTTGGTTGATAGAAATGAAGCAATAAGGATAAAGGATTGCAGTTCTCTGTGAGGTCAAAGAATGGTCACAGAGGGAATGCTCTAGAAGAATAAAGGTGTGATAAGACGAGAGGATCTTTGAAAGAATGATTCTGCTTGTGGTATGGATTTTGGTGATGATCGCTGTTAGATATTAAAATTCACTCAATTCCTACAAATTCTGTTCTGTGCCATGATAGGCCCACACAGGGATAATGTACATTTTATTTTGTCTTAGAAAAATCACCTTTACCTTTTCCTTATTTGTCAAAGGCACTCCTTGGAACTGGGCTTAGATTATCACATTATCTGTTCCGGGAAGGTGTCATGAATCTGATGTGGTTATCTATGATTCTGGGAGCCATACCTGTCTCCTTCTCCTTTACCATGAGACTTCAGGGATAGACTAAGTTGAGGAAATCCTGCTACTGAAAACAAATGTCATTATTTCCTCAAGGAGTTTATGATGTTCAATTCTAGCAATACGCCAACTGTCATCTTGTGTTCCCTATATGCCAGATTACTGATGTATATGTAACTATGTAATTTTCTTTTTCTTTTCTGTATGTGTTTGCTGGAAATGGCTTCCCTCTATTATCTCATATTCCTCTTTCAAAGATGGTTCAAATACTGTCTTCTGTGCTCTACTCAACTTGACTATCCCTGAGCTTCTTCTCAGTCTTGTTAGTCATTCATTCTCTGTGCCAAAATGGAATTTTATATTATATTTTTTGTCTTACTTTATTTTTTAATAGTAATGACTTTATTTTTTTTATTTTTACTTAATTTTTTGTTCAGTGTTCCAAGATTCATTGCCCATGTCCCACACCCAGTGCTCCACGCTTTAGGTGTCCCCAGTACCCACCACCAGGCCCTCCCATCTCCCCACCCCCTTCCCTCCAAGTCCCTCAGTTTGTTTCTGTGTCCAAAGTCTCTCTTGTTTTGTTTCTCTCTCTGAATTACCGTACTTCCCATTTACTTTCCTTCTCCTACTGTCTTCTATATTACCCCTTATGTCTTACTTTAGCGTAATAATTTATTTACATGACTGTCTCTTTACTTGACGTGAGGGTTTTTTTTTTCTTTTGATTGTTTTGTTTTTTTTTTTTTTGAAGGCAGAGAACATGTTTATTCATCTCTGTTTTCTGAATGCCTCGCCTAATTCCTGGCATATTTTAGGTGTTAAGCAAATATTTATTTAAAAAAAATTAAGAAATGAACTGATGAATTCCATTTACCTTTTTATAAAGCATGCAGCCCTCACTAACAGCCATCATAATATGAAATGGCACACAGTCATAAGCTTGTTTGCTGACTCTTACATCGTTGACTGTCAGAAGAAAAGCGTCACCAGACACATTTTCATAATGAAGCAAATCTATAATCTGGCATTTATAACTCTTGAGCTGCTATGGACTGAGTGTGGTTTAGGAGGTGGAGACAAAGGGGAGATGAGACAGTTCTTCCCAATTTATGAGAGGGCTGAGGAACAGAGATTAAAATGCAAAATGGCAATCAGATTAAAAGGGCTGATATGGTCCTAAATACATCCCTCAGGCCACAGGGTAGCCGGACGGAGCAATCTTGGGAGGACTACAGGCCACAGAGGAGAGGGGAAAAACTAGGCTTCCCACCACTAAAATAACAAGAGATAAAATGAAACCCCCTTATCTGATTTTTAGAATTTTATCTGGACATAGAAACCTTCAAATTATTTATTTATACATAGTGATATCAAGCTCTATCTACTTCCACTCCAAAGGGAACTCTTAAATAATCAAATAAAATGTTGAGGTTTTCTGCCTCAGTTACTCAAAGAGGCAGAAGAAGAAAAAAAAAGACACAATAGGTTTTTAAGATACTCTTTTTCTACTAATACATTTTAAGTGTGTATCAAGAATTATTGTTTTATTTTTTCAACATAAAATGATTCACTTTTTACTAAGGCCATTTCTATGCAACAAATTTATATATTTTCAGTTTCATGTAAGCCTAAATACAAACACTTCCTTTTATCTTTACGTTATAGACAGTAAGACATTGGCTAAAGGAAAAAATCCTTCAAATAGGTTAATTTTCACTCAAAACTGGGGTTTAAATGTTTATATATTTGAATCTACAATAAAAACCCATTTTAAATTATTTTAAGTACTTACGTTTAACATATATCTTAGATACTTAAATACTATGCTTTTATTGATGCTAATCTTCTAGCCACATCAGCTTTATTTTGACTTTAAAAAGGTATTTCTTTTTAACAGAGTAGCTTAAACTATTAAATCTGTTACCAGTTTCAGAAGAATGATGGGGTCAATGATAGATATTTTTCTACATTGGGGAAACTGAGGGAGACAATTTGAGTTATCAGAGGCCATGGCCAAAACTTGTAGTTAACTAGTATGTAACTACAGAACTTTAGTTAACTAGTATATAACTAAATTAGTGTTTACAAGACACACTGGCACATTAATGATACAAGTAGATTTGGATGCCTTAGCACCCAGACAAGTGAGTTTTACTGATGGGTCTCTCTTGGCTTCTTTCTTCTTTTTCGGGCAGTTTAGGTTCAGAGATGAGGGAGAGGGGGCATCTGTGTGGCTCCAGAATATCTAGGAATGATTTCAGATTTAAACATGGAACAAGGGAGGAAATAATAAAAGAGAACAACAAAAAGAAACAGGAAATTGGGATGATAGGGAAGAAGCTAAGAAAGCAGCACGGTGTGAGGATCTATATACATAGTTGAGATTTTAGGGTTCTAGTGTTTACTGCCAAACCCCAGCCAGGTTCCTGCTCAAATAGGCCCATTTTTGACAAAAGGCAAATAAAATGGTTCATAAACTTGCTTAAATTGGAGTGTCAAAGAGTAATGACTATAATGGCAATACCCACCTACAGAGGTCAAGGGTTAAAATTTAGGGAAGATGAGGGGCTCCTGGGTGGCTCAGTGGTTAAGCCTCTGCCTTCAGCTCAGGTGATGATCCCGAAGTCCCGGGATCGAGTCCCACATCGGGCTCCCTGCTCGGTGGGAGGCCTGCTTCTCCCTCTCTCCCTCCCGCTGCTTGTGTTCCCTCTCTGGCTGTGTTTCTCTCTGTCAAATAAAATATTAAAAAAAAAAAAAGTTAGGGAAGATGAAAGTCAACAGGAACAATCGCCAGGTATTCCAGGCTGAGGCAGAAAGTAAACTTCAGATTTGGGTTTATGCATTGGAAGAGAAGGAAAGATGAAAACAACCACAATGCCATGAATAGTCTCTCCTGATTCCCATATTTCTAAGCAGAATAGAGGTCAGCTTCCTAAATGTCAAGTCATTGCTTCCAGATGGTTAATTTTCTACACTTATGTGGAAAATTCCTCTCTTTTTTGGATTGCCATCCATTATGTTATACTGTGTTCAGTGTCTCCTCATGGGCGTTTTCTACTGATCACCAAGGCACTTGTCTGCGTTCATTGAAGAACAAAGCACCGCTGAATGTTCTCCACAGCAATTCCATTCACCATCCTAGAAGTTTTCCACATTCATGTGGAAGGCACATCAGCCCCTTTCTTTAACCTCTTCATCTTTCCTCCTATTTTGTCACCAGTTCATGCCTTAGAACTGCTGTTCAACCAGCACACGGTAAGGTACTGGATGGAAAACACTTTTTTCCCAGCTGCTCCCACCCCTCTGCCAGTCCCTCCACACCCATGAGACTACTCCAGAATTCTCCACGGTCCAGATCCCCGGTCCTGTGTGGAGGAACACCAATCTTCTGCTCCAGCCCAAGGGGTGACCGTGCCTGACTTCTCCATAGTGGTCATGAAATGTTTGTCAGTCCTATCCATGGCCACACATACAGTTTTATCAATCTGAGACTCCTTCACCTCTGAAGATACATGCCCCTATCTATACTCTAATCCCCCAATTCTATCTTTCCATTTTTCTTATTCCTGTCTTCTTCTTTCGCTTTTCTGAGCCCCCCACTCTCTAAAGTCCTCCATTGGCTCCCACACCACAGCTTTCCTCTGCCTTCACTTTCTTCTCTATTAAATCCCTATTCCTTTAAACTCCATTTTCTCCAACATCATCCTTTTATTCATTGCCTTGTGCCTCTACCACATCTGCTCTGTGAAACTTAAATTAAACCCACAATCCATCCTCTCTGATCTTACAACCACCCAAGCTTTGGAAGAAGAGAAGACCAAGTAAGTGTGTACAGAGCATGTGGTAGGGTGGGGGATGACGGGCTACAGTCTGTGGTAAACTCCCTTGTCCCTTATTACTTACTCCAAATTCTGACCTCACTCTTCTCATGCCTAACCTGCCGCCCAGTGTAGCCACTTCACTTTCACCAGAGCTCTCCCCCTGTTTTGGAGAGATAACTCAGGGTTCTCTGACAGCTATGCACTCATCTCCAGTTTCTGGACTTTGGACAACTTCTATTTTCCTTCCTTTTGGAGCTGAGGGAAAAAGTTTCCCTCCTCGGTCCAGGACTGGATCTGTTTTTGTTTGTTTGTTCATTTGTTTGTCTGTTTTACCCTTCCCCTTACCTCTCAGTTTCTCCTCCAACAATGATTCTGACTTTCTTTCTCCGCACTGGGTCGTCTCTCTAAGCCTGAAAATGTGCTCATGCACAATCCATTTAAAAAAGAAAGCCCAGCCTTTCTCCACTTTATGACTCTTCTTGCTACCATATAGTTTGTCCTTTCACACAATCATTTTGGTCCTTCACCCAGCTCCCATTCACTCTGCAACCTCGTAAGTCATTGAAGCCATTCTAATTAAGGTCACCATTGTTTTCCCATATGTCAAATACAGCAGACATTTTTTGTCTTACTTTTATTTTACCTGACTGAAGCATGTGACACTGTTGATAACTTCCTCTACCTTACACCCTTGACCTACAGCATCTTTTGATTCACTTTCCCTTTCTGTGTGACCACTCCTCAGCTTCATCAGGTTCAACTATCAGCAAAAGCATTTATATTCCCCTGGATTCTGTTAGTCCTGGCTTCTTCAAATGTTTCTGGGTGATTTTATCTGTAACAAAGTTTTAATAATCATCTGGGTGATATTTTCATCTGTCTATGGAATATCTCCAGCTAGCTAATGATGATGGCATTAAAAATAACAGGAGTTATTAATATTACTGGCATTTATAATCACTTTCAGGCACTGTACTAAGGTATTTTCTTATATTAACTGATTTACTTTTCAAAATCCCTGAACTTTCCCCCCCCAGTTTTACATCTGAGAAGTAAAGCAATTTGCGACATCACAAGACATTAAGAGGCAGAGGTAGGCTTTAAATCCAGCTTCTCTGACCCCAAAGCCCATACTTTTAATCATTTTTACTAAACCTGAGATATGCAAAATTGAACTCATAGTCCCCAAATTATTAATCTTCCTGTATAAACTGTTTCAACAAACATAATCACTGTCAACAGAACCTAAAACAGAAAACTGGATGTCATGTTAGATTCCTTTCTTTTCCAAGCAATAAGCCACTATGTCCCATTAAACTTTTATACTTCTTCATTATATGCTCATCTAATGGTACTCAGTTCAGTGTCTCATTAGTTCTCTCCTACTGTACCTAAAAAGCTTCCCAATTGGATTATGTACCTTCTTCTAGGCGTGGTCTTCCAATTTATTCCCTAGGATCTATTTATCTTCTTATGTCATATATCTGATTATATCACTGTTCTGATAAATCTCTAATGACTCCCCATATCCTGTAGCCATGTTTCTAAAAGTGAGTTTTATATATCTCCTTCCATCAGAATCATTTGGAGACCTTGTTAGATGGCAGATGCTCTGAAAAAAAAGAAAGGAAGAAAGAAAGAAAACAGATTCGCACCAGGATTTCTGAATTAGACTGATGATGGAGGGACAGAAAACCCTGTATTTTAAAGACTCATTTATTTATTTTAGAGAAGCAGGCGGATAGAGGGGAGCACAGAGGGAGAGAAAGATAGAATCTTAAGCAGACTCCCTGCCACCTGCTGAGAGTGGAGCTGCATGGGGGCTGGGGACTTGATCCCATGACCCTGAGATCATGACCTGAGCCGGAATGAAGAGTCGGATCCTCAACCAACTAAGCCACCCAGGTGCTCCTAGACTCTGTATTTTGTTTGTTTGTTTTCTTTATTTATTTGAGAGAGAGAGAGAGTACACAAGCAGATGGAAGGGCAAAGGGAGAACAGGCTATCGGCTAAGCAGGGAGCCCGGTGCTGGGCTCAGACCTAGGACCCTGGAATCAAAACCTGAGCCGAAGGCAGACACTTAACTGACTAAACCACCCAAGTACCCCCTAGACTCTGAATTTTTAACAAGCTCCACAGGTGATTCGTGGCCACACTAAGATTTCGGAGCGTCTCGATGCCAGATCAGGTGCAAACACTTCAGCATTGGCAATAAATACCATCTGATGCTAGCTTCTCTCCGTTTTTTCCCTCCCGGTCCTTTCTGTTCCTCCACCTACTCTCCGCACACCCGTACCCCAGGCTTGCCGTGTGCTTCCTCTCATGCCAAGCTTTCGTAAGTTTCGGTGACTTCATATGTGTTTGTCTTCTACCCGAAGATCCTTTTCCCTATATGTCTGGCAATTCATATGAATGTGTGCGTTGTCTAAATTGAGTCCTCATGAGACTGAAAGTTCCTCCCAGGAGCCTGCACGCTATATAGTTACAGGAACTGGGGAGTCCTGAAATCTCCGTGTAAAAAAATACCATTCCAAGTGCAGCTCATGTGAAAAGCCAAGAACAGTGGAATTAATGTGCACATGGTATGTCCTCAGTATGTAGGTCTTTGGATCTTTTAGCAAGTTCTCTTTGGCCCATGACTCTGGTTTGTGATTAAGCTTTCTTAAGGGAAACTTCATGTTTGTCAGCATGTTTACAAATGAGTGCACCAGTAGAAGTGGAATTCAAGAAAAGCTATTTGGCTCACCAACCAAAAGCTCTAATTAGAGAAATATTAGGAGTAATTTAATTGAAATCTCTATAAGGTCTGTTTATATAGAAGTCTCATACCTGTGAGAATACGAATACTCCAGGGGATGGGGGATGTATGTAACCATGTTTATGCACTTGGTGTTGAATTAAGCTTTAGTCCTCACAATTTGCCTGCAAATGTGTGATCCTCTCTTTACAGATGAGAAGATTGCGGTTAGAGATGCCCAGAGACTTGGTAGAGTCACCTAGCGAATAGGAGAAAAAAATCTGGAATTTGAATGCAGGTATGTTTGTCCTTCTGTTGTACCTCTGTTGTCTTATATTGGAGAACATATGTATGGAGATTTTGTCTCAATAAGTAAAAGCTTGGACATTTTTGTTCCAGTGATGAGTAGAAATGTTCTGTGGGGTTTTTGTGATAAAGGACAATTTGCTTCACATAAATTAGTTTGTTTCTCCAAGTTTTAGAAAATGACATTAAGGAATATATATATATATAAGCTTTTCTAGTAGATCTTTAGGCCTTCAACCAGCATGGCAAGGAGTCTTCTGTCCGCCCACGACTTAGTGCAGGTGCCATTTGATGCTATTAATGGATTTTCCAGACTGCTCACCCGATCGGAGGTAACATGGGAAAACGACACTAAGGGCTAAATTCAAGGATTTCCCTACACCCGTTCTTCCCCTCCCTTCTCAGCACCCACTCCCTTCCCAAACTTCATCTCCAGGAAACTGGGACAGCTGGTTATCCATCTCATTTTCCTCACAGTTGTGTGCTGACTCTGTCACCAAGCTGTGCATTTGCTAGAACAGTCGATTTTCTTTATAAGACTGATGAAGAAGAGCAAGCAAAAGTCTTACTGTTTCTCTTAAGGTTCATCATGGGGTGTGTGTGTGTCCCCTAAGTAAGGGGAAGCTATTAGGAGAGAGCCAGATCTCTTTAATGAGCCTAGAGGTAATGCAAAATTCATGTGTTTCACCTGCAGCTGGGTAAAGCCTGGTGCACAAACAGAAAGGAGGAAGGCAGGAAGGGATAGTTATTTATGATTTTGCTGAAACAGGTACCATGGCTGCTACTGGGCATCCTGACCCACTTGTTCATTTTTTAGAAAGAAGTGGATACTTTCAATGGGAGAAACTCAAGCATCAGATTTGCTCCTTGGAGCATTAATAAAAGGGCTCAGTTAGCTTCATCTCATTATTTTACTATGAGTATTGACTTTGGCCTAGAGTCATGTATAGATAAAATGGTGCAAGGGCTTGTCCTAAGTGATTACTCAGAATTACAAATCATTTCACGTGTAACTGAATCCTGCAGTCTAGTTGGCACTCTGCCCCTCGATTCTCCCCCTCCCCTTTCTCTAATAGGAGCGCAAATCCAGCTTTGTCTGAAGAGGCAATTAATCTTATTCACTGAAAGCTGAATTTTAATTCACTAGCATGTGGAGGACATATCTGCCTATCACACAGAATTAGTTTAACAGAATTTAGAGAAAAAAAATATTGGAGGTCTAGGCATTCTTGAGCAGGCAAAATATCTTGTAGGTACATTCCTTCATTAGCCATCTACATGCTATTGATAAGCTTCTTTTTGTACTAATAAGTCTATTACAGTAAACTGGGTTGATGGTGCATTTGAAAATGGCCGATTACATTTCATTTTCTGTAAAAGAAAATAAAACCAAGAAACCCCGCAAGGTAGGTGTGTTTTGGGAGGAAAATGAACCTAGGTAAGAAAGATAAATTCTAGTTTTCTAGAGATTCTCAAAGGCTATTATTTTTAGGGGCATGGTTTAGAGATGATCAGAAAAATAAAGGGACACATAAAAATCCAAGAAAGCCTACATTCATCCAAATCAAACCCTACGGAGGAGTGAGTGGGGAAAGTATAAAGTGGCGGGATTGCCCGCGCTTCAAGGGAGATACTCAGGTGAAATCTGTTTGGCAAATACTGGGTGTTTCTAGTGCTTCTGTGCTATATTTTAGCAATTTTCCCCTGGGTAAGACCTCAGTGTTTGGTCTGAGGTTTGTTTCACGTGTTGACAATGTGTGTGTGTGTGTGTGTGTGTGTGTGTGTGTGTGTGTTTTTAAACTTCCTGAAACCGTTTCTTAATTCAAGTTTCTTAATTTGGACCAGAATAGGACTTAACACATGCCCACACTTAGTTAGATATCAAATTGCCATAAGGTCAGAAAACACATGGGCTCGGGTTTGTACTTCTATTTAACACAGCACTGCTCAAAGGTTGCCTTGTGGTACAGACAGATATCAAAACATGTAACTGTCTCCTCCCCGGTGGAAGAGGGGATTTAATAAAGTACAAATGATCTTATATAACAAATAATAATTAGCATAGCATAAATCTTAAGGGTCTGCTCTAAGGGAATTAAAAAGGTGCTACTAGCTTGCTTTCTTTCCTTTTCCTTTTTTCCTTTTTTTCCTTTTTCCCTTTTTTTTCCTTTTTTCCCCCTTTCTTTCTTTTTCCCCCTTTCTTTCTTTTTCCCCCTTTCTTTCTTTTTCCCCCTTTCTTTCTTTTTCCCCCTTTCTTTCTTTTTCCCCCTTTCTTTCTTTTTCCCCCTTTCTTTTTCCCCCTTTCTTTTCCCCCCTTTTTCTTTTTCCCTTTCTTTCTTTTTCCCTTTCTTTCTTTTTCCCTTTCTTTCTTTTTCCCCCTTTTTCTTTTTCCCTTTCTTTCTTTTTCCCTTTC
>PITA01018492.1:0-12348 GCA_004023965.1 Spilogale gracilis
GTGCCGCTTCATGTCTCTTGCCCATTTTTTGATGTGTTCATCTTCTTTTTGGGTGTTGAGTTTGAGTAGTTCTTTATAGATCTTGGATACCAGCCCTTTGTCTGTAGTGTCATTTGCAAATATCTTCTCCCATTCTGTGGGTTGCCTCTTTGTTTTGTTGACTGTTTCCTTTGCTGTACAGAAGCTTTTTATTTTGATGGCCAAAATTAACAAGACAGGAAACAACAAGTGTTGGAGAGGCTGCAGAGAAAGTGGAACCCTCTTACACTGTTGGTGGGAATGTAAACTGGTGCAGCCACTTTGGAAAACAGCGTGGATATTCCTTAAAAAATTGAAAATAGAGCTACCCTATAACCCTGCAATTGTACTACTGGGCATTTACCCCAAAGATACAGATGTAGTGAAAAGAAGGGCCATATGTACACCAATGTTTATCGCAGCAATGGCCACAATCGCCAAACTATGCCAAACTGTGGAAAGAGCCAAGGTACCCATCAACAGGTGAATGGATAAAGAAGATGTGGTACATATATACAATGGAATACTATGCCTCCATCAGAAAGGATGAATATCCGACTTTTGTAGCAACATGGACTGGACTGGAAGAGATTATGCTGAGTGAAATAAGCCAAGAAGAGAAAGTCAAGTATCGCATGGTTTCACTTACTTGCGGTGCATGAGGGGTAACCTGGAGAACAGTGGGAGAAGGTAAGTAAAGGGGAACTAGGGTAATCCAGGGAAAGAAATGAAACAACAGAGACTTTGGACACAGAAACAAACTGAGGGAGTTGGAGGAAGGGGGATGGAGGAATGGGAGAGCCTGGTGGTGGGTACTGGGGACACCTAAAGCGTGGAGCACTGGGTGTGGGGAATGGGGAATGAATCTTGGAACACTGGAAAAAAAATTAAGTAACAATGAAAAATAAAAATTTACTTAAAGAAAGAAACACAGCTAGAGAGGGAATACAATTAGGGGGAGTGGGAGAGGGAGAAGCAGGCTTCCCGTCAAGAAGGAAGCCTGATGCGAGGCTCCACCCAGAACTCCAGGATTGTGACCTGAGCCAAAGGCATGTTCAACCACTGAGCCACCTAGGCACCCTGTTATGTAATATTGATTGATTTGCGAATGTTGAACCACCCTTGCATCCCAGGAATAAATACCACCTGGTCATGATGGACAATTCTTTTAGTGTACAGTTCAATCCTATTGGCTAGGTTATTATTGAGAATTTTGCCATACATATTCATTGGGGATATTGATCTTTAATTTTCCTTTTTTGATGGTGCCTTTGTCTGGTTTTGGGATCAAGGTAATTCTGGCCTCATAGAAAGAGTCTGAAAGTTTTTCTTCTGTTTCTATTTTTTGAAACAGCTTCAGGAGAATAGGTATTATTTCTTTAAATGTTCAGTAGAATTCCCTTGGACTCTTGTGTTTTTTTTTTCAGAAGTTTTGATTACTGCTTCAATTAATTAATCAATCATCAATTAATTTCATTACTGGTTATTGGCCTATTCAGATTATCGGTTTCTTTCTTGGTAGTTTATAGGTTTTCAGGAAGACGTCCATTTCTTCCAGGTTGCTTAATTTATTGGCATATAGTTACTGATAATTTCTAATAATTGACTCTATGTCCTTGGTGATAGTCATGATCTCTCCCCTATCATTCATAATTTTATTAATGTGGGTCCTTTGTCTTTTCTTTTGGATAAGTCTGGCCAGTGGTTTATCGATCTTATTAATTATTTCAAAGAATCACCTTCTAGTTTCCTTTATGTGTTCTACTGTATTTCTGTTTTCTAATTCATTGATCTCTGTTGTAATCTTATTTCCCTTCTCATGTGTGGTATAGACTTAATTTTTTGTTGATTCTCCAGTTCTTTAAATGTAGTTTGTATAGTCAGATTTTTTTTCTATTTTTTTGAGTGAAGCTTGGATAGCTATGTATTTCCCCCTCAGGACCACCTTTGCCATATCCTGTAGGTTTTGGACTGATATGTTTTTGTTCTCATTGGTTTCTATGAATTGTTTAAGTTCTTTCATTTCCTCCCTGACAGAAACTTTCTTGAGCAGGATGGTCTGTAGTTTCCAAGTATTTGAATTCCTTCCAAACTTTTCTTGTGATTGAATTTCAGTTTCAAAGTATTGTGGTCTGAAAATGTACAGGGAATAATCTCATTTTTTGGTATTGGTTGATACCTGATTTGTAACTCAGTAAGTGGTGTATGCTGTAGAAAGTTCCATGTGTGTTGAGGAAGAATGAGTATTCTGTTATTTTAGGGTGGAATGTTTTGTATATATCTATGAGGGCCATCTGATCCAGTGTGTCACTCAAAGCTCTTGTTCCTGTGTTGATCTTCTGCTTAGATGATCTATCTATTGCTAAGAGTGGAGTATTGTGGTCTCCTACGATTAAAGTATTACTATCAATATATTTATTTATTTATTTATTTATTTATTTATTTATTTATTTATTCATTTAATTTATTTTGGTTAACAGTTTATGTAGTTGGATGCTCCCAGGTTGGGGGCATAGATATCTACCTTTATTAGGTCTTGTTGGATAGGAATTGTAAGAATGGCATAGTGTACTTCTGTATCTTTCAACATAGTCTTTAGCTTAAAATCTAATTTGTCTGATATGAGAACTCCTAACCCAGCTTTCTTTTGTTTTTCTGTTGGCATGAAAAGTGGTTCTCCATCCCCTTACTTTCTGTCTGGATGTATCTTTAGGTTCAAAATGAGTCTCTTGAAGGCAGTTATGGAAGGTTCGTGTATTTTTATCCAATATGCAATGCCCTGCCATTTCATGGGAGCATTTAAGCTATTCATGTTGAAAGCAATTATTGACAAATATGATTTTATTCTATTGTGTGGCAGTCCTTATTTGTATGGATTGTCTCTAAATTTCTGGTCTACATTACTCTAGTGGTGTTTCTTCTTTAATAAAACCACCCTTAATATTTCTTGCACGGGCAGCTTTATAGTCTCATATTCTTTCATTTTGTGCTAGTCCTGGAAGGTCCTTGTCTCTCCATCCATTCTGAATGACAGCCTTGCTGGATAAAGTACACTTGGCTCCATGTTCTTCCAATTTAGTTCCCTGAATATGTCTTGCCAGCCCTTTCTGGCTTTCCAGGTCTCTCTGGATAGGTCTGATGTTATTCTGATGTTCCTCCCTCCATATGTAAGAAATCCCTTCCCCCTAACTGCTTTCAGGATTGCTTCCTTGGTTCTAAGATTTGCAAGTTGTACTAGTATATGTTGGGATATTGATCTATTTTCATTTATCTTGGTGTGGTCATTTCTGCCTATTGGACATGAATGCGTGTTTCCTTCCACAATTAGAGAAGTTGTCAGCTATGTTTTGCTCAAATATATATTCTAGACTTCTCTCTCTCTCCACCCCTTCAGGGATCCCAATAATTCTGACATTGGAATGTTTTGTGTCATCATTAATATCCCTTAGTCTGATCTCTTGGCCTTTAAGCTGTTTTTCCCAGACCTCCCAAGTTACCTCTCTATCATCTTATCTGCTAGTTCACTCATTCTGCCTAGTTTACACTGGCTGTTAGGGTATCCAGTTTAGACTGCCTCTAATTCATAGCATTTTTATACTCAGCCTGATTAGATCTCATTTCTGCCCTTAGAATTTCTATATTGTCATTAATATTTTTTTCAAGCTTAGATATTGACTTCATACTTGTTACTCTGAAGTTTATCTCTGACATTTTGCTTATATCCATATCCATTAGGTCTGTGGCAGAGGTCATAGTCTCTCATTTATTTCTTTGTTGGGGGTTCCTCCTCTTATTCATTCTGTTGAGGGGTAGTTGAGGGAATGTACAGAGTCCAAAGTATTAACCACAATCCAAGCAAAATGCACCTGTTTTATAGGGACTCTAGGGTTGTAACCCTCTTTTTCTTCCAACCTGTCTTATGGGGGTGGGCCTGCCACTCTGTGACTCAGGCAACCCTACTTGGGCAGAGTTTCCCTACCACCTGCCAGGGGTGGGGGGTGGTTCAATAAAAACTGTTTTGGGGGGACTTTTGTTGTCTGGTAGCTTTCCCTTGCAGCTTTCCCATCTCTTCTGAGAGTTGGAGCAGAAGTTACTGCATTGAAAACTCTGTCTCAGAAATTGCAGTCTGCTCTTTACTGAGCTCTTCAGGACAACAGTTTCCATTTCTGGCTGGTCTGCTAAAAACCTCAGCTTCCCCAGTTGTCTGCTCCACACCAAGTCTCCCAGAACTCAATACCGGGGCCAGGCACATCTTTGCATCTTGTACTTCTACAACCACTAGCCACCTCTGGTTTGTGCACACACGCCTACAGATCCTGGGTCCTGTCTTGGGGCTGGACTAAAGTCCTTTCCCCACCACTACTGGTCTATGAGGCTGTTCCTTGTCCCGACCATGGACACTTTTGCACTCTGGTGTTATATCACCTTCCCAGTGCCAGCTTATGGCGGCTTTCTCCCTCTTCTGTTTATTTTCCAATATGTGTCCACAGAATCACAGCTCTACCCTTCATACCTCAAGACTGCTGGAGATATTCTGTTTATAGAGATTCAGATATATATATTCTTACATCTCAGGCTTATTCCATGGGTGTTCAGAATGGTTTGGTAGATATCAAGCTAGATTCAAGGGACCAGTTGAAACAGGGTCCCCTACTCCTCTGCGAACTTCCTGTAATAAATATTAAATGGGATGTTTTGGGTGCAAAGGAGAGACCAAAAATGAGAATGTAAAAGTAGGAAACAGAAAAGGAGTAAAAATTGATGTTCCTATAAAAATAAGTAAAGGAAATCACAAAATAAAAGGATGTAATATATGATACCATATACCAATATCTTAGCAAGGAGAGGAGTAAGAATGAGTTCAAAACTAAACGGTTCTCAACTTAATATAGACCACTATATGCAAAAGATGTTATATACAATCCTAATGGTAAGTACAAACCAAAAACTACTAACATATATGCAAAGGATAAAGAGAAAGAAATCCAAATATATCATTACAGAAAACCAGCAAACTATGAAAAAGTAAGAGAAGAAAAAGTCAGAGAAAATCTTCAGAAACAACCACAAAAGTAATAAAATGACAATAAATACATATCTATCAATAATTACTGTGAATGTAAATGGATTAAATGCTCAACTCAATAGGCACAGAGTGATACAATGGATTAAAAAAGAAGAGCCATCAACAGGGTGCCTGGGTGGTTCAGTTGGTTGAAAGTCTGACTCTTGGTTTTGGCTCAGGTCATTATTTCTAGGTCTTGGGTCTGTGACTCATATCAGTCTTCCTGCTCAGCAGGGAATCTGCTTCTCTCTCTCTCTCTCTCTCTCTCTCTCTCTCTCTCTCATAAACAAGGAAAATCTTTCAAAAATAATGTAATAAGAGAAAAAGAAGGACACTATATAATAGCAAAGAATATAATCCAAAAAGAAGTTATAATAATTGTAAATATTTATGCACCCAACATGAAAGCAGCCAAATACATAGAACAGTTAATAACAAACATAGAAGAAGTAATTGATGGTAATATAATAATCATAGGGGACTTTAACACCCCACTTATATCAATAGACAGCTCATACAATCAAAAAATCAACAAGGAAACAAAGCTTGGAATGACACACTAGACCAGATAGATTTAATATATGTATTTAGATCATTCTATGCTAAAACAGCAGAATACATATTCTTTTCAAGTGTACATGTAACATTTTCTAGAACAGAACACAAATTAGACTGCAAAACAACTCCCAATAAATTCAAAAAGACCAAAACCATACCATGCAACATTTTTGACCATAATGTTATGAAACTAGAAATCAACCACAAGAAAAGATATCTGGAAAGACTAAAAATATATGGAGGTTAAATAACATGCTACGAAACAGTGAATGGATCAACCCAAAAAAATCAAAGAAACCCAAAGGTACATGAAAACAAATGAAAATGAAAACGCAACCATCCAAAACCTTTGGGATGCAACAAAAGCAGTTCTATGAGTGAAGATTATAGCAGTACTTGCCTTCTTCAAGAAACAAGAGAAATCCCTAATAAACTAACCTCACACCTAATGGAGCTATAAAAAGAACAAACAAAACCCCAAACCAACAGAAGATAGAAAATAATAAAGATTAGAGCAGAAATAAATAATATGTAAATTAAAAAATACAAAAAATAAGTAGAACAAATAAATGAAACAAAGAGCTGATTCTTCACAAAGGTAAACAAAATTCATAAATCTCTAGCCAGACTTATCAAAAAACAGAGAGAGGACATAAGCAAATACAATTACTAACAAAAGAGGATAAATAACAACCAACATTACAGAAATACAGATAATTTTGAGAAAATATTATATAAAATTATATGCCATCAAATTGGACAACCTAGAGAAAATAGATGAATTCCTAGAAACATATAATCTATTAAAATTGAAGCAGGAAGAAGTAGAAAAATTGAATTGAC
This sequence comes from Spilogale gracilis, assembly GCA_004023965.1. NCBI lineage: Eukaryota > Metazoa > Chordata > Mammalia > Carnivora > Mephitidae > Spilogale > Spilogale gracilis. Next base: position 6,485 of record PITA01018492.1, read on the forward strand.
TGATTACCAACAATGAGATTGAATTATTAATCAAAAACCTCCCAATGAACAAAAGTCCAGTACAAGACGGTTTCACAGGTGAATTCTACTAAGCATTTCAAGAAGATTTAATGTTTATTATCAAATTATTTCAAAAATAGAAAAGGAAAGAAAACTTCCAAATTCACTCTATGAAGCCAACATTACCCTGATACCAAAAGCTGATTAAGATACTACCAAAAAAGAGCATTAGAGGTCAAGTGTTTTGATGATCATAGGTACAAAAATCCTCAATAAAATACTAGCAAACCAAATCAAGAACACATTAAAAAAATCATTCACATTAAAAAAAATCATTCACCACAATAAACTGAGATTTGTTCCAAGGATGCAAGTTTGGTTCAATATTCACAATCAAAGTGATACACCACATCAATGGCAGAAAGCATAAGAGCCATATAATAATTCCAATAGCTGCAGGAAAAAAAAAAACATTTACAAAGTACAACATCCATTCACGATAAAAATCCTCAATAAAGTAGGCTTACAGGGAACATACCTCAATGTAATAAAGTCTGTACAAAAACCCCACAATGAACATCATACTCAATGGTGAAAACTAAGAGATTTCCCCACAAGGTCAGACAAAGATGTACACTCACCACTTTTATTCAACATAGTACTATAAGTCCTAGCCATGGTAATCAACAGAAAGAAATAAAACCACCCAAATTGGTAAGGAAGAAGTAAAATTTTCACTATTTGCAGATATTCTGTATAGAAAATCTGAAAGACTCCACCAAAAAAAAAAGCTGCTAGAACTGATGAAAAGATTCAGTAAAGTTGTAGAATACAAAAATCAATGTGTCAAAATCTGTTGCATTGCTATACACTAAAAATGAAGTAACATAAAGAGAAATTAAGAAAGCAATCACATTTACAATTGCACAAAAAACAATAAGATATCTAGGAATAAATCCAAAGAGATTCAGACTTGTACTCTGAAAACTATAAAACATTGATGAAAGAAATTGAAGATGACACAAACAGATGGAAAGATATTTCATGTTCATTGATTAGAACAATTATTGTTAAAATGTCTATATTATCCAAATCAATCTACAGATTTAATGCAATTCCCATCAAAATACCAGCAGCATTTTTCACAGAACTAGAGCACACAATCTTAAAATTTGTATGGAACCACAAAAGATCCCAAATTTCTCTAACAATTGTGAAAAACAAAACCAAAGCTAGAAGAATCACATTTCAGACTTTAAGTTATATTGCAAAGCTATAATATCAAGACAATTATGATATGAACACAAAAACAGACACATAGATCAATGGAACAGAATATAAAGTCCAGAAATAAGCACACGAGTATATGGTCAATTAATCTTCAACAAAGCAGGAAAGAATATTCAATGGGAAAAAGTTTCTGCAACAAACAGTGTTGGGAAAACTGGACAGCTACATGCAAAAGAATTAAACTGGGCAACTTTTTTTTCACTACACACAGGAATAAATTCAAAATGGATTAAAGACCTAAATATGAGCTCTGAAATCAATAAAATACTTGAAGAGAGCACAGGCTGTAATGTCTCTGACATCAGCTGCAGCATCATTTTTCTAGAAGCATCTCCCAAGGCAAGGGAAATGAAAGAAAAAATAAGCTATTAGGACTTCGTCAAAATAAAAGTTTTCTGTACAGTGAAGGAAACAATCAGCAAAACTAAAGGGCAACCTAGTGAATGAGAGAAGATATTTACAAATGGCATATCTGATAAAGGATTAGTATCCAAAATATATAAATAACTTAAACAACTCAAAACACACAAAAAAATCTGATTTAAAAAAAATAAGATATGAATAGACTTGTTGGTTACCTGAACATAATAATAATAATAATAATAATAATAATAATAATAAAGATATGAGTAGACATTTTTCTGAAAAAGACATTCAGATGGCCAACAGACAAATGAAAAGATGCTGAGCATCACTCATCATAGGGGAAGTCCAAATCAAATCTATGGTAAGATATCACCTCATACCTGTCAGAATAGCTAAAAACAGAAATGCAAGAAACAAGTATTGGCAAAGATGTGGAGCAAAAGGAACCTTTTTGCACGATTGGTAAAAAGGTAAACTGGTGAAGCCATGTGGAAAACAGTATGGAGTTCCCTCAAGAAATTTAGAAGTAGAACTACCCTACCATTTAGTAATCACACTACTGAATGTTTATCCCCCAAAATACAAAAACAAACAAAAACACTAATTCAAAAGGATACGTGAACCCATATGTTTATATCAGCATTATTTACAATAGCCACATTATGGGATCAAGCCCACATGACTATGGATAGGTGAATGGATAAAAAGAGGTAGTACACATATAGTACACATATGCAATAGAATATTATTCAGCCATAAAAACAATAAAGTCTTGTCATTTGAAATTACATGGCCGAAGCTGGAGAGCATAAAGTTATGTGAAACAAGTCAGTGAAGAACAAATACCATATGATTTCACTCATATGTGGCATTTAAGAAACAAAACAAATGAGGGACATCTGGGTGGCTAAGTGGGTTAAGCATCCACTCTTGATTTTGGCTCAGGTCATGATCTCAGGGTTGTGGATTGAGCCCTACGTGGGGATCCAACACTCAGTGGGAGTCTGTTAAAGTTTCTCTCTCTCCCTGGCCCTGTGCCCCTCCCCCTATCATGCACATTCTCTCTCTCCCATATAAATAAATAAATCTTAAAAAAGGAAACACATGAATTTTAAAAGTTAGGTTGTTGTTAGTTTAAATAAGTCTGTTACATTTATGTTTCATATAAGCTACAGGGTAATTACAAGACAAAAGAGTATGATAGATACACACAAGATAAAGAGAAAATAATCAAAAATATCACTATGGAAAATCATCAAATTACAAAGTAAGACAATAAGATGAAGAAAGAGACAAAATAACTATAAGACAACCAGAAAAAATTTAACAAGATAGCAGCAGGATGTCCTTACCTTAACAATAAATACTTTAATTTGTTATATTAAATTATCTATTCAAAATACACAGAGAGGTTGAATGGATTTAAAAAGAACTCCATGCTGCCTTCAGGACACAGCTTCAAGGACACACAAAGGCTCAAAGTGAAGGAATGAAACACACACACACACACACACACACACACACACACACGCTCCACACAAATGGAAACCAAAGAGAACAGGAGTAAGTATACATACATCAGACAAAATATACATTATTTTACAAACCTTAACAAGATGAAGGAGCTTCTTATATTACAATAAATGGTCAACTATTTATGATAAAATGCAATTTTATTGTACATACATATATTAAGCAAATGCTAACACATATGAAGGGAAAAAGAGACAATATATTAGTAGTAGGGGACTTTAATACCATACTTTCAACAATGGATAGATCATCAAGAAAGAAAATCCATAAGGAAACACTAAATTTAAACTATACTTTAGCTGCAATGAAAATTTATGATGTACTTTATGCTGAGTAACTGAACATAATAAAAAGTATAAATAAAAATTATACTTTAGGCTAAATCAGCATAACAGAGATGTATACAGAACATTCTATCTAAGAGCAGAACACACATTATTCTCAAGTACATACAGAACACTCTCTAGGATAAATCAAATTTTAGGTCACAAAACAAGTGTCAGGAAATTTAAAAAGATTCAAATCATACCAAGTATCTTTTCCAGCCACAGTGATATGAAACTAGAAATCAATAACAGGGGTGTCTGGGTGGCTCAGTGGATTAAGCCTCTGCCTTCAGCTCAGGTCATGATCTCAGGGTCCTGGGTGTCGGGGGCACGGACCAAAGATGGCGCTGAGTCTGCTGTGGAGAGCACCACATGGGACGCCGGCAGCGGTGCTGCGGAGGCTTTGGCACCCAGCGCATGAAGCAGCTCCAGGAAGCACCCGCCCTGAAGATCACGTGACCACAGGCCTCATACGTGTGTCCGTGCTCAGTGCGTGATCACTGGACGCCACCAATGCCTGCTGGCCGTGCAGTCCACACCCCACGTGATCTCCTCTCTGATTGGCTGGGATACTATATAAAAGGGGGCTAGAAACCTTCCTGTGAGAGATGTCCTGAGGCCTGCGAGACAGCAAGGCGGCAAGGCGGGAGAGAAGAGAGGAGAGAGGAGAGGGGGAGGAACCAGAGACTAAATGGGAGCTTCAATGTTGACCCGTGTGTTGCGTCTTCTCTGCTGGCGGGGAACGTGACACCTGGGATCCAGGCCCGCATCGGGCTCTCTTCTCAACAGGGAGCCTGCTTCCTCCTCTCTCTCTGCCTGCCTCTCTGCCTACTTGTGATGTTTCTCTCTGTCAAATAAATAAATAAAATCTTTAAAAAAAAGAAATCAATAACAGAAGGGATACTGGAAGATTCACATATATGTGGAAAATAAACAACAAACTCCTAAAACCAATGGATCAAAGATGAAATAAAACGGGAAAGAAAGAAATATCTTGAAACAAACAAAATGGAAATGTAACTTACTAAAACTTAAAGGATGCTGCAAAAGCAGTTCAAAGAGGCAATAAATGCCTGCATTAAGGAAAAAGAACACCATATAAACGATCTCCCATATGATCCAGCTACCATATGATACAGCAATCATACTTATGAGTATATATCCAAAGGAAATGAAATCAGAGTCTCAATCTGCACTCCATGTTCATTGTGAAGTACAAATAAGTTAATTTATCTATCATGCCACATAGTTACCATTCCCTTTCATTTTTGTCTTGTGTGTGTGTATATGTGTGTGTGTGTGTGTGTGTGTGTGTGTGTGATGAAGCCAGTTAAGATTTACCCTTCTGGCAATTTTTAAATGTGTAATATACTATTATTAACTAGAGGCACTGTGCTATATATTATATCTTCAGAACTTATTCAGCCTGCATCCCTGAAACTTTGTACCCCCTGGTCAACATCTCCACAATCCCATCTCCCTCATTCCCTAGAGACCACTATGGTACTCTCTGCTTCTATGAATTCGACTGTTTTCAAATATGCATATAAGTGATATTATATAGTATTTGTCTTTCTACATCTGGCTTATTTCACTTTTAATGGCTTTGAAGTCCATGCATGTTCTCTAACTGGAAGAATTCCCTAATTTTTTAAAGGCTGGGCAATATTCCACTAGATGAATGATAGATAGAGATAGATGATGATATATAGATAACAGATGGATAGATGATGATAGATAGATGATAAATAGATAGATAACAGATGGATAGATAGATGATAGATAGATGGTAAATAGATAGGTAGATGATAGATAATGATGATAGATGTAGATAGATAAATGATAGATATAGATGATAGATAGATTATAAATATATAGATGATAGATACAATCACATGTTCCTTATTTATCTGTAGATGAATGTTGGATGTTTGGGTTGTTTCCAAATTTTGACTATGGTGAAAAGTGCTGCAATGAACTCAGGAGTACAGGTACCTCTTGGAGTTCCTGATTTCATTCCCTTTGGGTATATACCCAGAAGTGGGATTGCTACCCTATGTGAGCAAGTTTTTGAGGAACCTTCATACTATTTTCCATAATGGCTTTAAAATTTGCATTCTCATCAATAGTGTGCCAGGGTTCCCTTCTCTCCGCATCCTTGTCAATATTTGCTACCTTTTATATTTTGGGTAATGGCAATTTTAACATGTGTTAGGTGTTATTTCATTGTGGGTTTGATTTGCTCTTCCCTAGTGATTAGTGATGCTGAGCAATTTTTCATATACCTGTTGGCCATTTTAATGTCTTCTTTAGATAAATGTGTATTCAGGTCATTGGCTCATTTTTAAA
>PITA01018492.1:12448-29643 GCA_004023965.1 Spilogale gracilis
TTTTTTTTTTTTTTTTTTTTTTTTTTTTTTTTTTTTTTTTTTTTTTTTTTTTTTTTTTTTCCAGGATCACAACACCGTTTATTCAGCCCCAGCAAGAGGCTCTGCTGTACGCAGGGCCGCACTAGTGATGGTGCTGCTGGAACTGCAGTCCACAGTAGCCGCACGTCCCCGTCTTCGTTTCCTTGTCCAGGTTTATGTACACCTTCGGGTGGCCGAGAGCCCCCCCGCCGCCGTCACACGCGATCACGCGATTTCCAACTTCACTCACAGGCTGCTCAGCTATCAAATCAATGGCAAAGTTTTCATTCACCTCTTTCTGATGACCCACAAACCGAATTTTCCTATAGTCTCCGTCATCATACACCTGGCCGGTGTGCGTAATCTTCTCCCCGGTCGGCGACGTCCGCACCCCACAACACCTGGCGCCCCGGGGAAGGCTCAGCGCCGCCGTGCCGCGCCGGCCCACAAACCGGCAGAAGGTCACTGCCGCCGCCATCTTGTGAGGTGATAGTTTCTTTTCTTATGCAGGAGCATTTTTGTTTGATGTAGCTCCACTTGTTTTTTTGTTTGTTTGTTTGGAAGTTATTTTTTTGTTTGTTGTTTTGTTTATGTTTTTGTTTTGCTTTTGTTCCCTGTGTTTTGAGGGTCATTTCCAAAAAGTTATTGCCAACATCAATTTCAAAGAACATTTTTTCCCTTTGTATTTTTTTCGAGCAATTTAATGGATTCAGGTTTTATATTTAAGTCTTTGAGTTTTGTATGTGGTGTGAAATAAGGTCTAGTTTCAGTTTTTTAATATATGGATATCCTGTTTTCCTAACAACATTTATTAGAAACTATCCTTTCTCCATTACACTTTCTTCACAGTTTTGTCAAAGATCAGTTGACTATAGATACCAGGATTTATTTCTGGGCTCTCTATTCTGTTCCATTGGTCTATACATCTGCTTTTATGACAGTATCATATTATTTTTATTATTTTAGCTTTGCTTTTGTAATACATTTTAAAATTAGGAAATGTTATGCCCTAGCTTTATTCTTCTTGCTCAAGATTTCTTTGGCTATTCAAAGCATTTTGTGGTACTATATACTATTTATGATTGTTTTACTATTTCTGTCAAGAATGCCATTGGGATTTTGATAAGGATTACATTGAATCTGAAGATTACTATGTGTAGTATGGACACCTAAAAAATAGTAACTATTCCATTCCATTAATAAAAGCTTTCTTCTCTTTACCTGTATTTTCTTTAATTTCCTTCAATAATATTTTATATTTTTCAGTGTGTAAGTCTTTCATCTCTTTAGTTAATTTTATTCCTAAATAATTTATTCCTTTTGTTATTATTAAAGATGGATTTTTAAAAATTTCTTTTTTAGATATTTTGTTGTTTATGTATAAAAAACACAACTGATGTTGATTTTGTATTCAGCAACTTTCACTGAATATATTTGATAGTTCTAATATTATCATCATTGAGTCTTTAGAATTTTCTACATATAAGATCATATCATCTATAAACAGAGATTATTTTATTTCTTCCTTTCTGATTTGAATACTTTTTATTTCTTTTTTTTTATCTGACTCTTCAGGCTAAACTTCCAGCAATATGTTGACTACAGTGGTAAGAGTGGGCACCCTTGCCTTATACCAGATCTTAGAGGAAAAGCTTTCAGTTTTTCCCCATTGGCTATGATTTTAACATGAACTTTTCATATATGGCTTTTATTGTGTTGAGATAAGTGCCTTTATCGTGTTGAGGTAATCTAGTTTTGTTCAGTGGCAAACACTGATTTCTTTTTCATCTCATTTTTTACTTTTCAGAATACCAGATAAACTGAATCATAGAAGAGTATGTCAACATTTTCATCTGGGTGCTTTTACTTAAAATAATATATTTGAGATTCAGCCATATTATTTTCCAGGGACCAGCCTCAGCAGAGATGTGGGTTCCAAACCAAGGGATATCTGGCAGGCGAAATAATGACATGGACACGGAGATTTTATGCAAGCTGACAGACCCGAGGTCAGTCAGGAGATACCTATGAAGCAGGCTCTGTCCCTGGCTCTGGCTCTCGCTTCACAGGTTCTCTCTTTGCAGGCTCTTTGGCTCTCAGGTTCTCTGGCTCTCAGGCTCTCTGGCTCTCTGGCTCTCAGGCTCTCTAGCTTTGCCACTGTTTTTGTCTCTTTTTTTGTCTCTCTTTCTATCTCTCATTCTGTCTCTCTGCTGTTGCCTCTGCTTGTCTCTCTTTTTGTCTCTCTTTCTGCTTCTGTCTCTGCTTTAGTCTTTGCTTCTGTTTTTGCTTTTGTCTCTGCTTTGTCTCTCTTTTTGTCTCTGCTTTTGTCTCTCTTTCTGTCTCTCTGCTTTTGCGCAGGCTCTCTGCCTTTTCCTTTGCCTTTTGCTCTACCTTTGTTTGTCTCTTTTTGTCTCTCTGCTTCTGCCTCTGCTTTTGCTTCTGCTTCTGTCTCTCTTGACTGTTAAGGGTCCCAGTTTTTTCATTATTTCAGAGTGAGAAGGTTGGGGGATGTAGTTAGGTTAAAGTTTAAGAAAGTGATTTTTGATTACACAGTGTCTTTGTTAGAGAAACATAGTGCTTTGATCAGTGAAACATGTTTTTGCAGGTGCACCTATCTACAGTTCAGAGTTAACTCCCTAAACCAAACCAAGGACATGTTATTCAGTAAGATTTTTTACAGTTTCTTACATTTGGTGCCTAGATGATAAGGGGTAGACTAATGATATGGTGATTTTTAAGCAGGTCTTACAAACAAGAAGGCAATTAAAAGGCTTAGATGAGTTATATACAAAGTTTTAGCTACATTATTAATACAGTGACTAAAAGTTAGTCTGTTTGGCATCAAGGAGAAAAAAAACTTCTTTTGCAAAGGTAAAATCATTTGCTCAAGCCTGTTTTTCCATGACTGAATATAAAACTCTTTATTTATGGATCCTTTGTGTGCATGACAATGTCCTTGTTAGTATAGTTTTATTTCTTCTATTAAGCCCTTTATTTAACCATTTAAAATCCCTGACAATCTCCTCCATAGAGCTGCAAGATATCTAAGATTAAACTGTTTTTAATGATGGTAAGTAGAAACAAAAGTATTTACTTGATTAAGTGAAGTAAGAAGAAATAGTGTCAAAGACTTTATGGTAGTTAAACAGACAAGGAACAATGGAAACAAATATTTGTTTCTTTTTGGTGTCAATGATTTCAACTTTGCAGAGCTCTTTCACTTTGAGGGAGGGTCATGGCTCTCCATGCCTTGGATGAGCACTTTCCCAAGTGCACGTCCCAGGGACACAAAGGACATATTGCCCCAGCCCACAGGGTATGTGGCTTTCCAGATTCTTGGTGGGGAAAGCCTGGAGGGACTTTCATCCACATTCATGGGTACCTCCACCAAAGTTTTTGGTGGCTTGCAGCATGGCGGGAGGAGTGGATCACGCCATCCCTGACAATTATTTCATGTGTCAAAAGTTTTTTTCATTTTTATTGGTGAGTAACATTTCATTATATTAATGAGCCACAGTCTATTTGCCTTTTATTGTTTGATAGAGATTTGACTTTCTTCATAATTTTGGCAAATATGTATAAAGCCGATATAAGCAATGTTTGTTTTTGTGTTACTACCTATTCTTTTATCTTGAATACATAGCTAAAAATGGGGTTGTTAAATTATAAGATAAGTGTATATTTAAATTTATAATACACAGCCTAGGTATTTTCCAGAGTGTATATCACCAGCAATATATGAGAGTTCTAGTTGCTATGCATCTGCCTAACAGAATGCTAGGTTTTTGTTTTTTTTTTTTTCCTTTTTGGTCATTCAAATAATTTGTTTCTTGTGATTTAATTTTTTATTTCCTTAATGACTAATCTTGATCATCTGTTTCTGTGCCTATTACCATCTCTTTATGTTCATTTTTACCCCAAATAAACTGCCTGCTGGCATACTCTTGTCCAAGGTTCTGTTTTACCATATATCTTCTATTTATTTCTATGTTAATTTCTTTGTACTCAAATAGCATACTTTGTATGATTTCATTTATTTACATTTGTTTAAATCTGTTTTATAGGCCAGAATGATTCATGTTTGTAAATGTTTTATGTGTACATGAAAAGAACATGTATTTAACTGTTGCTTTGTCAATTTTTCTATAAACATCTACTAACACAAGTTGGTTGAGAGTACTGTTCCAGTCTTTTATATCTTTGCTGATTTTTTGCCTAGAAGTTCTATTAAATGTGAATTTACCTATTTAAATGGAATATCTTTTTCAGCCATTTTACTTTATGTCTTCATATAAACAACACAATCTGGCAGGGGCCCCTGGCGGGCTCAGTTGGTTAAGTGACTGCCTTTGGCTCCGGTCATAATCCTGGAGTCCTGGGATTGAGCCCCACATCAGACTTCCCACTCAGCAGGGGGACAATCTCTTTGACAATCTCTGCTATTAATGTGTTTAGACTATTTCCATTTAATATAATTATTTGTTATTTGTATGGCTGGATTATGACATTCCTTCTGATATCTGTTTCTTGTTTATTTGCTTATTTTTTTCCTCTTTTTCTGTCAATTTTTTGGATTTATTGAGTATTTTCTATAGTTCATATTATTTTACTGCCACTTAGGGAGACCATTTACTACCACCAACTCTATTTCTAATGAACAAACCCTTGAAAATCATGAAAAAGAATGTATAAATGTATGTAAACTTTATTTAAGTCTGGGATATCCAGGATTCTATACTTTCACAGTAGTCATTAGTAGCCTTTCAAAATCCCTTAAGCATTTTACCTGATTTTCTTTATTTACTTATTTGTATGGAATCTGGCCTTTTTGGTACAGTGCTTTGCCATAGGTTAGCCAATACTTTCATCTCATCTCTCCTTGGAGAATCCTATATTTCCTTAGACTTTGCACTCTTTGGTTGTACTTAAACTTCAGTTCTATCATAGATTCAAGAAAATTTATGATTTATAAACACTCTCTGTGTTTAGATTGGTACCAAATCTCTTTAGTTTTCTACACCCTAAAAATAAGCAGCATTATTCAGTTCATACTTTGAAGATCAAAGATCTAAAGAAATTCTGATCCTTTAAAGAGAAATCTTTCTAAATAAGCCAAATATCAGAATATTCTCATTGCCAGTAACAGTTCTTAACAACTCCCTTTTTTGAATTTTGTAATCATAAAGCAATGTGTTTTTTCCTAATAACATTCTACACATACATCTGATCTTTGGGCCATATATATATTTATGGTATTTTTCTGTTATAGATTGATTTCAGATTTTAGGGCATGGTTATTCTTTGATAAGAGGATTGTTTATAAAAAAAACAACTATGGGGCACCTGGGTGGCTCAGTGGGTTAAAGCCTCTGCCTTTGGCTCAGGGTCCTGGGATCAAGGCCCACATCAGGTTCTCTGCTCTGCACGGAGCCTGTTTCCTCTGCTCTCTCTGCTTACTTGTGATCTCTCTCTGTCAAATAAATAAGTAAAATCTTTTAAAAAACTATGGTAACACTGAGAGGTGGTAAGTATGTTAGTTTGATTATGGTCAATATCATTTCACAATTTACACACATATCAAAACATCACATATAGCTTTCTCAAAAGTAAATACTAAAAAAGCACCCAGCAGAGCTAGCTATTCACCATTGGAAATTATGACTCTTGGTTGAATGAATGGATGTACAATGTGGCCCTGAACCTATGGTGACCTAATAAAAACAAAGTCACAAATTTAGTTCAGGTTAACTTTTCTCATTGCTACAGGACATATTAACACTATACTTGACTGAGTAACCAGGACACACACAATGTATATAGCTTTGAAGATAAAATATATATACCCTCCTCATGACTCATGAATGCAATACACACATGGCTACACTGAATTGTTAAGATTCATTATAGCTTCTCATACAAGGAAATACTAAATGCTTCTCAAACTAACACACTGAGAAGACATTCCATAACAACAAAACATTAAATATTAATCAGTCCTTTGAAAGTAAAAAAAGATACTCTTCTTTTGAACTGATTTTGAGCTTCACTAAGCTCAAAAACTAATTTTGCTTAGTACTTTAGTACTTGGTACTTACTAACATGTCAGTACTTTGCTCTAGCCTCTTCCGGTTAGAACACCTCTATAAGGCTTCACTTGAATTTCTAATTGAGCTTGGGGATGAAAGTGCAGAAAGAGTGACCTACATTATATATCAAAAGAATAATAATGGGGCACCTGAGTGACTCAGTCTTAAAGCATCTACCTTTAGTTCAGGTCATGATCTCAGGGTACTGGGTTCGAGCCCTGAAATTGGGCTCCCTGCTTGGTGGGGGTTCAAGCCCTGAAAATGGGATCCCTGCTTGGTAGGAAGCTTGCTTCTCCTCTCCCATACCCCCTGCTTGTGTTCCCTCTCTTGTTACTTTTCTCTCTGTCAAATAAATAAATAAAATCTTAAAAAAATAATAGTGACCTTTTTATGTGGCCTATCCTCCTCTTAGCCTAACAATAATTGAGTTTCTCCCAATTTTAAAACCTTTTAAAAAGGAGAAATATTAAATGACTATCCTGATTGCTTAGGGAGTAAAAATCTTAGTACAAAATAAATAGAAATTTTTAGCCCATAAAAGAGAAGGTTCTCATTTGATGAACCTACCAAATTCATATAAACTTTGTTTATTATCTTGTTAGTCACCATACAGTACATCATTAGTTTTTGATGCAGTGTTCCATGATTCATTAATTGCATATAACACCCAGTGATCCATGAAATAGGTGCCCTCTTTAATATCCATCACCAAGCTAGCCTATCCACCTATACCCCTCCCCCTCTGAAACCGTTTTTGTTTCCCAGAGTCCATAGTTTCAAATGCTTCATCCCCCCCCTCTAATTTCCCCCCTTTATTTTCCCCTTCTTTCCCCTAATGTCCTCCATGCTATTCCTTATGTTCCACAAATAAGTTAAATCATATGATAATTGTTTTTCTCTGCTTGGTTTATTTCACTTAGCATAATCTCCATCCAGTTCCATCCACGTTGATGCAAATGGTGGTATTCATCCTTTCTGATGGATGAGTAATATTCCCCTCTATATATGAGCCACATCTTCTTTATCCATTCATCTGTTAAGAGACATCTTGGTTCCTTCTACAATTTGGCTATTGTGGACATGGCTGCTATGAACATGGGATGTATGTGGCCTTTCTTTTCAGTATATCTTTTTTTTTCTTTTCACTATATCTATATCGTTGGGCTAAATATCCAGTAGTGCAATTGTTGGGTCATAGAGTAGCCCTATTTTTAACTTTTTGAGTAACTTGCACACTGTTTTCCTAAGTGGCTGGACCATCTTGCATTTCCACCAACAGTGTTAGAGGGTTCCAGTTTCTCCACATCCTCTCCAACATTTGTTTCTTGCCTTGTCAATTTTTGTCATTCTTTTTTTTTAAGATTTTATTTATTTGACAGAGAGAAACACAGGAAGAAAGGGAACAGAAGCAGGGGGAGTGAGAGAGGGAGAAGCAGACTTCCCGCTAAGCAGGGAGCCTGATGTGGGACTCCATCCCGGGTCTCCGGGATCATGACCTGAGCTGAAAGCAGTCGCTTAACCAACTGAGCCACCCAGGCATCCCAGTTCTTGTCATTCTAAACTCATGTAAATTTACCAAATTCAAGAATTATTCACTGAACATTTTGTGCTCAGAACTTTCTTAATTGCTGGGGGAATATATAAATAAGACAGAGACCAGAACCTGCCCTGAAGTAGCTTATCCAATTATGAAAACACACACACACACACACAAAGGAAACAAGGGAAAGGGGGATGTAATCAAGCTTGCGTTGTAGAGACAAATGCCATAAGGATTCAAAAATCTAAAAGAGCTTCTTTAAAAAAAAAAAAAAGATACTCTAAGGACTAATTAGATGTCACAGTAATTTGTCACCAAATATGACATATAGGTCTATTTTGTTTAGTAAGAAGTGTGTTGCCTTTGTTTATTTAGTTTTATTTGGTTGCTTTCAATTTGCTATATTTTTAAAATACGTTCTCAACTATATGTTATAATGATAATAAAATTAATTCTCACAAATTCTCACTTAGATTCACCAAATGTTAACATTTCCTCTCATTGGAATACACATGATCACAGTATTTTCTCATTCCCTCCCACTCTCTCCCTCACTTTTTCTTTCTTTCTCCCACCCAATTGTTTAAAAGCAATTTGAGAATATAATAAATACTTAACTCCAAACACCACTGCATACATCGCCAAACAACAAGCACATTCTTTTATCCAATAATGTAAAATTATCAAATTTAGGCAACTCAATTTGATGCATTAGCATTTAATATAAGCTATATGTTCAAATATTGCTAATGTTTTATTTTATGTCATTTTTTTCCATTGGAGTGTCCAATCTAAAATCATTGCACTATCATGCCTCTTCAGTCTACTTTAAACTGGTTATCTGATTATCTTTCAAGATGCATATTTAAAGTGTTCATGACAGTTTTTTGTTTTGTTTTGTTTAAGATTTTATTTATTTATTTGAGACAGAGACACAGCTAGAGAGGGAACATAAGCAGGGTGAGTGAAAGAGGGAGAAGCAGGCTTCCTGCTGAGGAGGGAGCCCAATGTGGGGCTCGATCCCAGGACTCCAGGATCATGACCTGAGCCAAAGGCAGTCACTTAACCAACTGAGCCACCCAGGTGCCCCATGCCAGTTTTTAAAAATATTTTATTTATTTACTTGTCAGAGGGAGAGAGGAAGCACAAGCCAAGGGAGCAGGGGAAGAGGGAGAAGCAGACACCTCCCTGAGCAAGGAGCTTAGTGAGGCACTCAATCCCAGGACCCTGGGATCATGACCTGAGCCAAAAACAGACACTTAACCAACTGAGCCATCCAGGTGTCTTATTGCTGTTTTTTCCCTAGGATTTTATTTATTTATTTGACAGAGAGAGATCAAAAGTAGGCAGAGAGTCAGGCAGAGAGAAAGGAGGAAGCAGGTTCCCTGCCAAGCAGAGAGCCCGATGCAGGCCTCGATCCCAGGACCCTGAGATCATGACCTGAGCCGAAGGCAGTGGCTTAACCCACTGAGCCACCCATGTGCCCGCTGGTTTGTTTTTAATAAAGTTGAACTGTCTTTAGTTTCAGTTTGTCAAAATTCACCTATAATGAGTGATGAAAGGTGACCTTCACAGTCTGTATCAATGGCACCACATAAATTAAGCTTGGATAGCTCCACTTCTAAATTAACTTTTTGGTTAACTAAAGTACTCAAGTATGACACCAAATTATGTGAGGCTTCTTGGTGGAGTGATAAGATTTGGAGAAAAGGATATATATATTCAAGGTCTGGGAAGACTTGTCAGTGTACATAAACATATACACGTGAAGTAGTTAGAAGAATGAACAAGGGTGCTAGATTGATCCAAAGGACTAAGTTGTCTGTAGTCATAATTTAGAAATTGTATTTTCATTGTTTAAATCAAAACTGTAATAATACTACTTCTTCAGTTAATTGTAAGGAAGCCTCAGAAAGAGAATTTTTGATAACAGTACCAATTAATTTTGTTACAAAGACAATAGTAAGCCACAAACTACTAACTGGCTTGCACTCTGTCTATTTTGTAGTAACAAGGGTCACAATTAACGTCCCAACATAAGCAACCATAAAGCTGGACAAAGTATATAAACAGTATTTTCACACATTAGGCAATGGATAGCATGGGCTTGGGATCTCTGAGAAAAGAGAAACAAAGAAAGTGAGCCCCACAATACTCCAGCTTTCAATCTGGAGGCAGTCTCAACAGTGATAGTATAGATATTAGCAATCTAAACAGAGCTCAGGAGCTTTGCTGAGTTGAACAGATGGATATCAGAGTTCAGGGATACTTAGAAGGCTAGAATCTATAACACAGAATTCTAGATAAGTGAGAGCTATGCAGAAGAAAAGCTCCAGATATCTATATAGCCATCTCTTGTGAATGCATAATGCAAAACCTATAAAACAGCAAAGAATGACCAGACAGTTGAAAGCTAACTAATTCTCATAAATTGTAATGGAAGATTATAAAGCTGGTATAAGTAAAGAAAATTTAAATTTCAACTATCCACAGCAGAGTCCTTGGTGATTCCAAGGTTATACAATGAACACCCTAAAGGAATCACTTCTTAGTAGCACAGATGAACTATCCCTGGGGGTAAAGATTAACCTAGAACTCCCTTAGAAAATATTAAAAACAGGCCTTGAGAGGATCCAATTGATTAACAAGTTACTTACCTTTGACAAAACAAAATTCAACACCTTTCACAGAAGATGAGTAAATTCAGACAATCAAGAACATTCACAACGTCCAGTATCTCAATAAAAAAAATTAATAGATAGTAAATACATAAAATATGTCACGGGGTTTGGTGCATAAATAATGAATCTTGGAACACTGAAAAAATAAAATAAATTATTAAAAAAATTAATAATTAATTAAATGTCAAAACAAGTCATGTAGTCAAGATGTCACATGTTTACAAATTGCTCTGAATATTTGTTTCATTTTTAATAAAAACCCAAGCAATATTTTTAGATATACATACAGGATGACTCAAAAATTTATTTGGGAAGGAAAAGGAACAGGAATAGCAAAAAATAATAATATTTCTTTAAAAGAAGAATAAAGATGGAGGATTCACTCTATCTGATTTTAAGATATAAAAAATACACCATAATAATCAAGGCAATATGGTACTGGTAAGGAAAAAACACACTGATCAATTAAATATAACAGAATCCAGTAACACAGCTGCACAAATACAGCAAATTGTGCTTTTTTTGACAGATGTGCAAAAGTGATTAAATGAAGAAATGATAATATGTTAATAAATTGTGTTGGAAAATTTTGACAACCATGTGTAAAAAATAATGAACCTCAACTATGACTTCTCATATATTTCAAAAATAATTGCATGTTAATATTTGAGTCATGCTCTTCTATATATAACAAATGATCTGTGCACATATATAGTCATGTAAACTCTGCAGTCATTCTGAATCCCCTGTGATTTAGAATCACTGATTTTAAGCACATCAAACCCAGTAGTAGCAAGTGATGTTTGATACATGCTGTTTTTTCAGCTTATAGGCAACTTATGATGATACATATATTTCCTTCTGAAAAATTCATGCCAAAGAAAAAAAATTTATGACAAAGGAACTAAGACTAGTATATATTAAATGGTGGCTGGCTCAAAGAAAACACATTTTTATTTTTAAACAAAAATCAAAACATTACTGTAATTATTTTATTATTTAATACAAATGGCCACAAAAATTTTTTCTGAGGTAAAATATTTATAGTCTGGTATGTGCCCATTTTATAACATGTTTATTAGAAAAATGTCACAAAACACTGGCAAGTTTGCAGGACTCTCACACCAAAATTGAAAACTTTTTTGTATTTGTACCTCTTACTACTTGTTGATATACCATCATTATTCCCACACTTTTTTTTCTTTACTCAAAGGTAATAAACATACAGTGTTATAGTAGTTTCAGGTGTACGATATAACAATTCAACTATTCTACACATTTCTCAGCATTCATAAAGATAAGTGTACTCTTAATACCTTTTATCTATTTTAGTCATCCCCTACCCATCTCCACTCTGGTAACCACCAGTTTGTTCTCAGCATTTAACAATCACATTTCCTTGGTTTGTCTCTTTTTTCTGTTTCTTTATTTGTTTTGTTCTTAAATTACACATATGAATGAAATCATATAGCATTTTTCTTTCTTTGACTGAGTTTTTCATTTAGAATTACACCCTCTAGCTCTAAATATATTGCTACAGGGCGCCTGGGTGGCTCAGTGGGTTAAAGCCTCTGCCTTCGGCTCAGATCATGATCTCAGGGTCCTGGGATCGAGGCCCACATCGGGCTCTCTGTTCCGCAGGGAGCCTGCTTCCTCCTCTCTCTCGGCCTGCTTCTCTGTCTGCCTACTTGTGATCTCTCTCTCTGTCAGATAAAGAAATAAAATCTTTTAAAAAATAAAATAAATAAATATATTGCTACAAGTGGTAAGATTTCACTATGTCTAACACACACACACACACACACACACACACACACACACACACACACACACCTTCTTTATCCATTCATCTATTGATGGACACTTGGGTTACTCCCCTATCTTGGCTACTGCAAATAGTGTTAGAATAAACATAAGGGTGCATATATCCTTTCAAATTGGTGTTTTCACTTTCTTTTTTTAAAGATTTTATTTATTTATTTGACAGAGAGCGAGATCACAAGTAGGCAGAGAGGCAGGGTGGGGGGGAAGCAGGCTCCCCCCTGAGCAGAGAGCCTGATGTGGGGCTGGATCCCAGGACCCTGAGGTAATGACCTGAACTGAAGGCAGAGGCTTTAACCCACTGAACCACCCAGGCGCCCCAGGTGTTTTCACTTTCATTGAGAAGATACCTCGTAGTGGAATTACTGGATCATATGGTAATTCTATTTTTAATTTGTGAAGGAACCTCCATTCTGTTTTCTGTACTGTTGGCGTCATTTCAAATTGCAATAGTGCATGAGTGTTCCTTTTTCTCCACATCCTTCCCAACATTTGATATCTTGTCTTTTTGATACTAGCCATTCTGACAGGAGTATAGTGATATCACAGTGTGGTTTTAATTTCCATTTCCCTGATGATTAGTGATGTTGAGCATCTTCTCATGTATCTGTTGGCCATCTGTATGTCTTCTTTGAAAAGATGTCTGTTGCCATTCTATGCCCATTTTTAATCATATTTTATATATTTTTTTGTGTTCTGTTGTAGAAGTTGTTTATATGTTTTAGATTTTAACCTGTAATTAAATATATCATTTCCAAATATCTTCTCCCATTCACTATATGGACATTTTCTTTTGTTGATGGTTTCCTTTGCCGTGCAAAAAGGTTTTATTTGGGTATAGCCCCAATAGTTTTTCTTTTGTTTCCCTTTCCAGATAAAACATATCTAGAAAAATGTTTCTACAGATGATATAAAAGAAATTACAGCCCATTTTTCTTTTAGGAATTTTATAGTTTCAGACCTTACTTTTAGGCCTTTAATCCATTAATCCATTTTAATCCACTTTTAGGCCTTTAATCCATTTATTTTTGTGTATGGTATAAAAAAAAGTGATCCAACTTCATTCTTCTGTGTGTAGCTATCCAGTTTCCCCAGCACCATTTAATGAAGAGTTTTTTCCCATTGTGTATGTTGCCTCATTTGTTGTAGATTAATAAAAAATAAAAATGTGGGTTTATTTCTGGACTCTATTTTGTTCCATTGATCTACATGCCCATTTTTGTGCCAGTATCATACGATTTTGATTAATACAACTTTGTAGTACATGTTGAAATCCAGTATTGTGATACCTCCCACTTTGTTCTTTTTTATCAAGATTGCTTTGGCTATTTGGGGTCTTTTGTGGTTCCATACAAATTTAAGTATTATTTGCCCCAATTCTATGAAAAACCCTGTTGATTATTATGATGGATATTTCATTCAATTCTTAGATTTCTTTGGGTAGTATGGACTTTTAACAGTATTGCTTTTTTGAATCCATTATTATTGAATATCTTTCCATTTGTGTTATCTTCAATTTATTTCATTGATGTTTTATAGTTTCAGAGTGTGGGTATTCTGACTCCTTGGTTAAGTATATTCCTAAGTATTCTATTCTTTTTGTTATAACTGTAATTGACATTATTTTCTTAATTTCTCTGTCACTATTATTAGTATATAGAAAAGGAACAGATTTCTGTGTATTAATTTGGTGGAGTCTCTAGGGTTTGTTATATATAGTATCAAGTTTTCTGCAAATAGTAAAAGTTTTACTTCTTCCTTATGAAAAAGGATGTATTTTATTTTTTCTTTCTTATCTGATTGCTGTGGCTAGGACTTTCACTATTATATTGAATAAAAATGGAAAGAGTGGGCATCCTTGTCTTCTTGATCTTGGAGGGAAAGTTCTCAATTTTGTACCAGTGATATGATGTTAGCTGTGTTTTTTTCATATAAGGTATTATGGTGAGGTATGTTCCCTCTAAATGTATTTTCTTGAGAGTTTTTATCATGAATGAATGTTTTACTTTATGAAATGGTTTTTATGCATCTATTGAGATGATAATATATGGTTTTTACTCTTTCTCTTATTAATGTTATGTATTATTTTGATTGATTTGCAAATACTGAACAACTCTTGCAACCCTGGAATAAATGCTGTTTGATAGTACTGAATGATTTTTTAAATGTATTGTTGGACTTGATAGGCCAAAATTTTCTTGAGGATTCTTGCATCTGTGTTCATCAGAAACATTGGCCTGTAGTTTTCTCTTATGGACTGTCTTCATATAATTTTGGTATCAAGGAAATGTTGATCTCCTAGAATGAATTCGGAAGTTTTCCTTCCTCTGTATTTCTTAGAATAGTTTAAAAAAAATAGGTATTAATTGTCCTCTAAATGTTTGGGAGAATTTACCTGTGAAGCCATTTGGTCCTGGAAAATATTTGTTGGAAGTTTTTTTGATTACTGATTTAAATACATTGCTTATAATTGGTTCTGCTCAAATTTTCTATTTCTTTCTGATTCGGTCTTAAAAGTTGATGTTTCTATGAATTTACCCATTTCTTCTAGGTTGTCTTTTCAATGATCCTGGTTCCATTGATCTGTACTATTGTTTTTGTCCTATATTTCATTTATTTCTGCTCTAATATTTATTTCCTTCCATATACTTGCTTTACATTTTATTTATTCTTCATTTTTTAGCTCCTTTAGGTGTAAGGTTAGGTTGTTTTTTAAGATTTTTCCTTTTTGAGGTAGGCCTGTACTACAACTTTCTTAGAACAGCTTTTGCACATCCCAAAGTTTTGGACCATTGTGTTTTCATTTTAATTTATTTCCATGTATTTTTGTAATTTCTTCTTTGATTTCTTGGTTGATCCATTCATCATTTAGTAGCAGGTTATTAAGACTGCAGTATTTGTGCTCTTTCCAGATTTTTCCCCCAGTGGTTGATTTCTGGTTCTGTACCATTTTGTTAAAAATATGTATGATATAACTTTAATCTTTTTGAGTTGAGACTTATTTTGTGACCTAATATGTAATCTATTTTGGAGTTTGTTCCATATGAACTTGAAAGAATGTTATTCCACTGTTTAGGGATGAAAGGTTCTCAATATATAAAGGTTCTCAATATTTGTTCTCAATATCTTCTGGTCACTTGTCCATTTTCTGTCTGGATGATATATCCATTGATGTAAATGGAGTGTAATATCCTCTAGTATTATCATACTACTGTCAATTTCTTTTTTTATAGAATAGTTGCATTATGTATTCAGGTGCTCCCATGTTGGGTGTACAGATATTTACAATTGTTATATCCTCTTCATGGATTGTTTATTTTATCATTATGTAGTGCCCTTATTTGTCTACTCTCATACTCTATGTTTTAGAAAATCCAGTTTGTCCAATATAAGTATTGCTATCCCCAATTTCTTTCTAATGCCATTTGCATGATAAATATTTTTTATCCTTTCACTTTTAATCTTTATGTGTCTTTAGGTCTTAAGTGAGTCTCCTGTAGGCAGCATACAGATGTATCTTGATTTTTTTAAAACATTTCTTAAAATATTTATTTATTTATTTGACAGAGAGAAACACAGCTAGAGAGGGAACATAAGCAGGGGGAGTGAGAAAGGGAGAAGCAGGCCTCCTGCCGAGCAGGGAGCCTGATGTGGGGCTCGATCCAGGGTCTCCAGGATCATGACCTGAGCCTAAGGCAGTCGCTTAACCAACTGAGCCACCCAGGCGCCACCTGTATCTTGATTTTTTTATGTATTAAATCACTTTATGTCTTTGATTGAAGCATTTAATCCACATAGATATGGTACACACATACACACATGCACACACACTGAAATATTACTCAGCCATCAAAAAGAATGATATCTTGCCATTTGCAACAATATAGACGGAACTAGAGTGTATTATGCTAAGCAAAGTAAGTCAGTCAGAGAAAGACAAGTATCACATGACTTCACTCCTATGTGGAATTTAAGAAACAAAACAGATAAACTTAAGAGAAGGGAAGGAAAAACAAAATAAGACAAAAACAGAGAGGGAGGCAAACCATAAGAGACTCTATAGTTAAGACAACAAGAAGACACTTGTTGGGATGATAGTTGGGTGTTATATGTAAGCGATGAATCATTAAATTCTGCTCCTGAAACTAATACTACAGCATATGTTAAGTAACTTGAATTTAAATTAAACGAAGTGTAGAAAAAGATTTCTCTTGGTCCCCCAACTTCCTCCCCACTCCACTCCAACTTTTTAATGAGTTGTCTTCTTGAACAAGATAGTCTTTTATTAAACATGACTGAAATAAAAGTGTTGGGGACGGTGTGATCCGCCCCTCCTGCCATGCCGCAAGCCGCCAAAAAACTTTGGTGGAGGTAACCATGAATGTGGATAAAAGTCCCTCCAGGCTTTCCCCACCAAGAATCTGGAAAGACACGTACCCTGTGGTCTGGGGCAATATGTCCTTTGTGTCCCTGGGACGTGCATCTGGGCAAGCACTCATCCAAGGCATGGAGAGCAATGATCCTCCCTCAAAGTGAAGGAGCTCTGCAAAGTTGCAATCACTAACACCAAAAAATATTTGTTTCCTTTGTTCCTTGTCTGTTTAACTACCATAAATTCTTTGACACTATTTCTTCTTACTTTTCTTACTCAAGTAAATACTTTTGTTTCTACTTACCATCATTAAAGACAGTTTAATCTTACATATCCTGCAGCTCTATGGAGGAGATTGCCAAGGCTTTTAAGTGGTTAAATAATGGGCTTAATATAAAAAGTAAAACTATACTAACAAGGACATTGCCACATGCACTAAAGATCCATAATAAAGGAGTTCTGTACCCAGTTATGGAAAAACAGGCTTGAGCAAATGCTTTTACTTTTGCAAAAGAAGTTATTTTCCTCCTTGATGCCAAACAAACTAACTTTTGGTCATTGTGTTAATAATGTAGCTAAAACTTTGTACATAACTCATCTAAGCCTTTCAGTTGCTTTCTTGTTTGTAAAACCTGCATAAAAACACCATATCATTACTCTGCTCTTTATCGTCTAAG
>PITA01018492.1:29743-40399 GCA_004023965.1 Spilogale gracilis
TAACTCTGAACTGTAGATAGGTGCACCTGCAAAAACATGTTTCACTGATCAAAGCACTATGTTTCTCTAACAAGGACACTGTGTAATCAAAATTCACTTTCTTAGACTTTAACCTAACTGCATCCCCCAACCTCCTCTTGCCTTGGAATAATAAAAAACTGGGACCCTTATCAGTCAAGAGAGACAAAAAAAGCAGAGAGAGAAACAGTAGAGAAACAGTAGAAAAACAGTAGAGAAACAGTAGAGAGACAGTAGAAAAACAGTAGAGACACAAAAACAGTAGAGAGACAGAAACAGTAGAGTAGTAGTAGAGAAGTAGAAGAGAAACAGTAGAAAAACAGTAGGGAAACAGAGAAACAGTAGAGATACAAAAACAGTAGAAAAACAGTAGAGAGACAAAAACAGTAGGGAAACAGTAGAGAAACAGTAGGGAAACAGTAGAGAAACAGTAAAGAAGTAGTAGAGAAACAGTAGAGAGACAGAAGTAGTAGAGAGACAAAAACAAAAGCAAAGACAGAGACAAAAGCAAAAAAAGACAAAAGCAGAGACAATGCCTAAGAGCCTAAGAGCCAGAGAGCCAGAGAGCCTGCAAAGAGAGAACCTGCAAAGCGAGAGCCAGAGCCAGGGCCAGAGCTAGAGTCGATGCCAGAGCCAGAGCCAGAGCCTGCTTCATAGGTCTCTCCTGACTGACCTCGGGTCTGTCAGCTTGCATCAAACCTCCATGTCCATGTCATTATTTTCGCCTACCAGACATCCCTTGGTTCGGGACCCACATCTCTGCTGAGGCTGGTCCCCAGCATAAAAGTAATTATTGATAGGTATGTACTTATTGCTATTTTGTTTCTTTTTTTATAGTTTTTGTAGTTCTCTGTTCCTTTCTTCTCTTGCTCTCTTCCCTTTTGGTTTGATAGCTTTTGTTAGTGATATGTTTGGATAGTTTTCTCCTAATTTTTTGTATATTTATTTCTGGTTTTAGATTTATCCACTAGGTTCATATATACTATCTTATGCCTATACAGTCTATATTAAATTGATGGTCACTGAAGTTTAAACCCATTCTGAAAGCACTAAATATTTACTCTCTTCCCCATATGCTTCATGCATATGATATCAGATTTTACGTCCTTTTATTTTGTGAATCCCTTGACTGATTTTTATAAACATGATTGATTTTACAACTTTTGTGCTTTAACCTCTGTACTGGTTTTATAAGTGATTAATCTACTATTTTATTGTTTGTATTTACCTGTGGAATATTTTCCCTTCTTAATTTTCATACTCTTGATTATTGCCAATTCTTTCCACTCAAAGAATTCCTTTTAACATTTCTTGTAAGGCTGCTTTAGTGGTGATGAACTCCGTTAACTTTTACTTGTCTGAGAAAATCTTTATCTCCCCTTGTATTCTGAATGATGGCCTTGCTGGATAGAGAAATCTTGGTTACAGGTTTTTTCCTTTCTGCACTTAGAATATATTATGCTACTTTCTTCTGACCTGCAAAGTTTCTGCTGAAAAATCAGCTGAGAGCCTTATGAAGTTTCATTTATCTGTAACTGTTTTCTCTTGCTGCTTTTAAAAGTCTCTATCACTAATTTTTGTTACTTTAATTTTTATGTATGTTGGTGTGCACCGCCTTGGGCTGACTTTGCTGGGTGGTATTTATGTATCATTGATCTCGATGTCTGTTTCCTTCCCCTGATTAAAAATTTTTCAGCTATTAAGCCCCCTTCTCACTTTCTTCTCCTTCTGAGATCCCTATAATGTGCATGCTATTATGCTTGACATCATTGGATTCTCTTAACTTATTTTATTTATTTATTTATTTATTTGTTATTTTTGCTATTCAGCTTGGTTGCTTTCCATTACTATCTTCTAGATTGCTGATCCTTTGTTCTGCCACCTTTTATCTTCTATTGTTTCCCTCTGGGAATTTTTAATTTCGTCTATTGAGTTCTTCATCTCTGACTGGTTCTTTTTATAATTTCTATCTCTTAGTTGAAGGTCTCACTGAGATCCTCCACTCTTAAGTCTAATTAGTATCTTTAAGTATATTACTTTAAATTATTTATCAGGCATTTTGCTTATCTCCATTTCCTTTAGCTCTTTTGCTGTGGTTTTTTCTTCTTTCATTTGGGACATTTTTATCTTTCTTTTCATTTTGTCTAACTCTCTGTTTATTTCTATGTGTTAGGAGAGTCAGTTCTGTCTCCTGATCTTGAAAGTAGTAATCTTAAGAAGTCACGATGTTCCTTGTAGTGCAATGTCCCCTATTTATCAGAATCAGGTGCTTCAGGAATGTCTCTTATATTGGTTGTGTGTCCTCCAGCATATGACTATGTGACATTTGCCTTCAGTCCAATCAGATACAATATCTACTTTGCTTGTTGTGGGCAGCCTTTGGTTCCTATGATGTTAAGGTGTCAGTGTGGGGCTGCTGTAGGCTTATAGTTGGGTGAGGTCAGAAGTCAGATCAGATTCCTGGTCTCAGCTTATTTGTGGGGCTGTGGTCACACAGAATGACAGGGAGCTCTCTCTGTACTTTCCTGAGAGGCTTCATTGGTCAGCAGGCTTCATCAGAGCAACAAACCCAATGCCTGCCCCAAATCTATCTGCCAGGGCTGCAGTGACCCTGAACTTCATGGATTTCTCCCTGTGCTGTCCCCAAGAGGTTTTTGTTGGTGGGTAGGGCTAGCAGCAGATCAGAAGTCTAACCCCAGATTAGTGAATAAATCTCGTTCATGCATAACCTTGACATTTTTCAAATTGCTTCTTCTACACTGTATCTTGGAGGATTTGTTTGTTGTGCTGTCTTTTTAAAGGCAGGCAGTTAATTTTCTATTGCCTTTTGGTTCTCCTTGAGCTAAGCCTGCTTATTTTTAAAATACACTGTCTTAAGCCCTGCTGATTATAAAAACTCATGAAGTTAAGCCCCATTTGTTTTTAAAGCCAAATGTTATAGGACTCATCTTCCCAGTGTAATGTCTGGAGTGCCTTGGGTAAGATCTTGCTCTTGTCCTTTGATGTGTTTTTAGTGTCCTTCTTGTTTGTGATTAGCCTTCTTAGGAATTTGTTTCCCAACTATGTCTCTGCTCCTTCTACCCTTTTTGATGTGACCTTTCTATGATTAGCTATGGAATGTCTGTACTGCCAGACTTTGGATCATCTTCTGGGTTAGTCGCACTGATGTGGCTGTTATTTATGTGTGTCCATGAAACAAGGTGTACTTAGGATCCTCCTACTCCACCACCTTTACAGAAGTCTCCGCATTATTCACAGTTTAAGCTATTAATGACCGTTCCATTGTTAAACAACTCAGATAGTTACCAAGTCTTTTCTTCTGTTTGAAATGTTTCTTCTACTATTGGGGACCAAATCATGATCAACAGCTACCTATGAATTCTTTATTTCTCCTATTTTGTCAAGGCTTAGGTGAAGAGAATGTGGTCAGAAAACACAGTGGAAGAAAAGAAAAAGTAAACAAAATAAAATAATAGGTTAAATAATTGCTACGGGGGGTTAGGAAGCAAAATATTTCATCAAGTTAATATTTGACATAATGAAAACCAAATTCCTAACAATAGTATTTAGGACACTCCAAGATTGATCTCATTCCCTTTCAGACCCACATCTCAAAATTCTCCTCTATGTACTCTATATTATACTCAAATTAGTCTATTATTCATCCACAGAATTTATTTCACATCTTTCCACCCATATGCATGTGATTTTTTAAACATAATTTCCTCTTTCAGTTATTTCTTTCTCTCATTTCTACATATCCAAATTCAACTTAGTCTACAAGGTATAGTTTAAGTGCTTATTCCTCCATCTTCCAGATTATCTCTAAATCTTCCAGATTATCCATCTAGATGTATTCTCACATTTTTTTTCTGATTTTTTTCCTCACAGTCCTTTATGTGAATCTTCTCCATGGCACTTAGAACATTTTATATTCTATCAGAGATGCATATACACATGTTTTTTCTTTCCTGTCAGATCTAAGGAAGGGCACCATATTTTTCTCTCCTTTGAACCACAAGTACAAGGAATTAAAATAATTATACTCCTCATTTAAAGACAAGCTATCATCATCTGTTCAAGGTTCATATGAAATTTACCTATGCATACCCTACAATGCCTTACCTTAGGCATAGCCTAGAATACACATTCAATTTTTTTTTCCTGAATGAATGAATAAAATGAGTAAGTATACTGTGTGGTTTGACTGCCCCAACCAGATAATCTTTGTGATTTCTCACTCATTTTCATAACCATTTTAGAACTTGGATTTCTTCCAGATACAGCAGACTACTTTATGATATATACCATACTGTCAATAGCAACTAGGAAAAATATTTTAATATTAATCTACTTAAATAGATTGGGGAATTACTATGACAATAAATATTTGAGAGTCTAAGATTCTGGCAGGGGATGGAGAGGAGAACAAAGAACTGAGGCCAAAATATATTTCTACTATTCCCATTGAGGTACTTGCCACTTTCCCAACAGCAACAGAGAAACTAGTAAATCAAACAGAAATTAGTGATGGGTAAGCTGCAGAGATAGACCAAGCTTTTGGAGATCTCATGGATCAGGAGAAATCAAAAATGATATTCACATCTTCTCAAGGAAGAACAGCCATGGAAACATGCTGGTCATATAATTGAGACTCCTGAAAAACAAGTTTCTAATAATAAGAAGTCAGAACTAATCTAGCTTCCACACGGAAATAAACATATTTTTTTAATTTAATTTGATTTTTTCAGTGTCCCAAGATTTATTGTTTATGGACCACACCCAGTGCTTCATGCAATATGTGCCCTCCTTAATACTCACCACCAGGCTCACCCATCCCCCCACACCCTCCCCTCTAAAATCCTCAGTTTGTTTCTCAGAGTCCATGGTCTCTCATGGTTCATCTCCTCTTCTGATTTCCCCCAATTCACTTGTCCTTTCTTTCTCCTAATGTCCTCCCTACTATTCCTTATGTTCCACAAGTAAGTGAAACCATATGATAATTGACTTCCTTTTAAAATAAGTTCAAGACTTAAGGTGATCTTTTCCTTCTCTAATTGTTCTTTAGAATTAAAAGAAAATCCTCTCTGAGGGTAGAAAACATTTTCCAGATAGATAGATAGATAGATAGATATGGATTATATATATAATATATATTAATTATATATAAATATATATGATTAAATACAAAATATAATATATAATCACAATATATACTATTATATATAATACACAATTACAGATATAATATATAACTAAATACAAAACACCAGGTATACCAGGAAAAGGATAAAATGAGTAAGAAACAAGGATAAAGAAGACAGGAGGGAGGGTCAAAATGGCCGAGAAGTAGGAGACCCTGTTTCAACCAGTCCCCTGAAGTGAGCTAGATATCTACCAGAACACTCTCAACACCCATGAAATCAGCCTGAGATGCAAGATTATACACTTCTGTATCTCTATAGGGACAGAAGTTCATCAGTGGAGAAGTAAAGAAGGGTGGGAACACTCAGAATGATATCAGAGGATAAAGAGAAGGCGGGGGGAGTCACCAGAAGTGAACATTGGAAGTAATACTCCAATACAAAAGTGCCCTGTGCTTAGGGACCAGATTAACTTGGAGTCTGGTTAAAACCACTCAAAAAAAGAAAAAAAAAAAGCAAAGTGTTTTAAGGGGCAACTGGTGGAATTGGGGGGCCACAAGCAAAATCTAAGCCCATGATCCCAGGACAGTCACAGCCAGTCTCCACCCATGCCTGAGAGAGTCCGGTGGAGACTCCAGTCCATGGTCCCTGAGCCCCTGGATTTCTGCTGCTTGTACCACCATGGGGGTTGGGCACACACCCACCTGTGCCTGAGAGAGACCAGTGCAGGCACCTGCCAGAGGCCCCTGGCCCACAGCCTTTGTCAACCTACACCATAGCAGGGTCTGAGCACACCAGATGTGGGCATGGACTCCAGAAAGCAGTCCTGGCAAGGGCAGCCACCAGGGTCCGGTTCACTTGCACCAATATCACTCATGGTTATAGTGGCACTGGGGTACAGAGACAAGCGAGGGCTTCGGACAACCACTGAGATGGAGGCTGGGGTGTGCACTGCCTGTGCGAGATTGCAGTATTCAGCAAAGTTTGCAGAGGGGGTGTCTGTGTGTTCTGGAATATCCAGAGGGGAGCAGACTGAGGCTTCTCTCTGAGAAGGAGGTCTGGGTGCAGACAGTTTACTTCCCACTAACCCTTGGAAAAGCCACAAAAAGCATCCAAAGAACAAAAAAACTCCAGAGAACAAAAGCCTGAAAACCAGTTTCCACAGAGCCCAACCCCTTAATAGGGGGCAGGGGGACTCAGCCCAAGCAAGATTGACTGAAAAACAATGTGGCAGACCCCTTCTCCAGAAGAAAAGCCAAAAGAACAAGAGGATGACCACCACAGGGTCTCTGTAAAACTGGAAAACCCCAACATCAGGGAAAAACAATATATTAAGCTCCCCGTACTGCCCCCATATTTCATGGATACCACTTTTCTTTTCCTTTTTTAAAACTCATTCTTATGATTCTTCTTCCTTTATTTTTTAACCTACTTACCGTTACAACTAGATGTTTAATACAACATATCTCATAACTTTTTTTTAAGATTTATTTACTTATTTATTTATTTGACAGAGAGAAACACAGTGAGAGAGGGAACACAAGCAAGGGTAGTGATAGAGGGAGAAGCAGGCTTCCCGCCGAGCAGGCAGCCCGATGTGGGGCTCGATCCCAGATCTCCGGGATCATGACCTGAGCCGAAGGCAGTCACTTAACCCACTGAGCCACCCAGGCGCCCCTCTCATAACTTTTTAACTTGAACTTTTTTCATGCATACAACTGTGCTGCTTTTTTTTTCACTATACATATAGATATAAGCTTCAAGGTAATCCTTTTTCCCTATTCAATACTAGCCCTATATATAAACCAGTTTTAATTTCCCTATACTCTGGAAAATCGAGTCCTTTAACAAAGATAACAAGATACACCCAGGAAGAACTGAAATAACCTTCCCCACCCACATGGAGGGTTTATAACCACCTTCCCATCTTATTCTATCAGTGTTTCTGTGTACTTGTTTTTATTTTTGTACTATATACATTTTATTCTAAGGGTCTATTTTGGCTGGATTTTTTTTCTTTTCTTTTACTTTTATCAATTTTTGTACCTTATAAATCTTATTTTGGGGGTCATTTTGGCTGGGATTTTTTCTTTTTCTTTTTTATTTATTTTTTTTTTCTCTCACAAACAAATTTTCATGTCCTAGAGACAGAAAGGATACCTCCCAAGATCAACAAGGCTAGAAAAACCTCCAGGCACATAATTGTGAAATTCACAAATTATAAATTCAAAGAATATGTCTGAAGGACATCTAGGGGGAAGAGATCTCTTCCTTTCTACAGAGGGAGGACCATCAGAAAAAGGTCAGACCTGTCCACAGAAACCCGGCAAGCCAGAAAGGACTAGAAAAACATATACAGGGCACTAAATGAGGACATGCATCCATGAATACTTTATCCAATAAGGCTTTCATTCAGAATGGATGGAGGGATAAAGAGCTTCCAAGACCCACAAGGTTTGAAAGATTATGTGATCACCAAGCCAGCACTACAAGAAATATGTAGAGGATTTCTATAAAAGGAGGAAAGAACACAAGAGTGACATAGAACAGAAATTTATTATGCTAATTGAAATAAGCCAGACACAAAAGACAAATATTATATGATTCTGCTTACATGAGATATACAGAACATTCAAATTTGTATAGAAAGAAAATGAAATAGAGATTACCAGGAGGTATAAAAAGAGGGTACTGTGGAGTTATTGTTTGATATATAGAGACTTTCAGTTTGGGGTGATGAAAATCTAGATATCAATACTAGTGACAGTTGCAAAACAATGTGAATGTACTTAATACCACTGAACAGTTCACTTCAAATTATTAAAATGGTAAATTGTGTGATATATATTATCAGATTTAAAAAATTAAAGACTGAAAATACTAAATATTGTGGAGAACATAGAGCAACTGGAATTCTCATAAACACTTGTAAGAATATAAATTAACTACAATTCTGGCACATTTTTGGAAATATCATTGTAGGCTCAAAATAAGCATTTTTTATGACCCAGCAAGTCTACATCTAAGTTTATATACAACATAAATAAACCACTGTACCTACTGTAAGATTAATGGATCTTACACTATTAGACAAACAGTATACACTGTATACATATTTTATATTTATATGAAGTTCAAAAATAAGCAAGACTTATCTATGGCATTAGAAGTCAGGAATTTAAGTTAGTGATTACCATGAGGTATATTAAAAATTAGTGGTCTGCATCTTTCATGCCAATGGACCCCAAAAGAAAGCTGGGGTAGCGATTCTCATATCAGACAAATTGGAATTTAGTCTAAAGACTGTAGTCAAAGACACAGAAGGACGCTACATCATTCTTAAAGGGTCTATATATCAAGAAGATCTAACAATTGTAAATATGAATGCCCCTAACATGGGAGCAGCCAACTACATAAGCCAACTGTTAAACAAAATAAAGAATCATATTGATGCAAATACACTAATCGTAGGAGATCTTAATACACCACTCTCAGCAATGGACAGATCATCTAAACAGAAAATCAGCAAATAATCAAGAGCCTTGGATGACACATTGGACCAGCTGGATCTCATAGATATATTCAGAACATTTCACCCCAAAACAGCAGAATACTCATTCTTCTCGAGTGCACATAGAACTTTCTCCAGAATAGACCACATACTAGGTCACAAATCAGGGCTCAACTGATACCAGAAAATTGAAGTTATTCCCTGCATATTCTCTGACCACAATGCCGTGAAACTGGAACTCAATCAGCATAAAAAGCTCAGGAGAAAATCAAACACTTGGAAGCTAAAGACGAGCCTACTCAGGAATATGTGGATCAACCAAGAAATCAAAGAAGAACTGAAACACTTCATAGAAACCAATGAGAATGAAGATACTTCGATCCAAAACCTATGGGATACAGAAAAGGCCGTCTAAGGGGGAAATTCATAGCCATCCAAACCTCACTCAAAAAAATTGAAAAATCCCGAATACACCAACTCTCATTACACCTTAAAGACTGGAAAATCAACAAAAAATTAAACCAACCCCCCACACAAGGCGGGAAATAATAAGGATTAGAGCAGAGATGAATGAATCAGAAACTAGAGATACAGTAGAACGCATCAATGAAACTAGAAGCTGGTTCTTTGAAAGAATCAATAAGATCGATAAACCATTGGCCAAACTAACCCAAAAGAAAAGGGAGAAGACCGAAATTAACAAAATCATGAATGAAAGGGGAGAGATCACGACTAACACCAAGGAAATAGAAACAATCATCAAAAATTACTATCAACAATTATATGCCAATATGTTTAACAACCTAGAAGAGATGGATACATTCCTAGAAACCTATAAGCTCCCAAGACTGAAACAGGAAGACACTGACCATCTGAATAGACCTATATCCAGTAACGAGATCGAAGCAGGGATCAAAAACCTCCCCAAAAACAAGAGTCCAGGCCCAGACGGATTCCCTGGGGAATTCTACCAAACATTCAAAGAAGAAATAACACCTATTCTCCTGAAGCTCTTTCAAAAAATGGAAACGGAAGGAAAACTTCCAGACTCTTTCTATGAAGCCAGCATCACTCTAATCCCCAAACCAGACAAAGACCCCATCAAAAAGGAGAACTTCAGACCAATATCGCTGAAGAATACGGACGCCAAGATTCTCAACAAGATCCTTGCTAACAGGATCCAACAATACATTAAAAAAATTATCCACCACGACCAGGTGGATTTTATCCCAGGGATGCAGGGGTGGTTTAACACTTGCAAAACAATCAATGTGATAGAACAAATCAATAAGAGAAGAGAGAAAAACCACATGGTACTCTCAATTGATGCAGAAAAGGCATTTGACAAAATACAACATCCGTTCCTGATCAAAACTCTTCAAAGGATAGGGATAGAGGGAACATTTCTCAACCTCATAAAATCTATCTACAAAAAACCCACAGCGAATATCATCCTCAATGGGGAAAAACTGACAGCCTTTCCTCTGAGATCAGGAACAAGGCAAGGATGCCCACTCTCACCACTACTGTTCAACATAGTGTTAGAAGTCCTAGCAACAGCAATCAGACAACAGAAAGAAATAAAAGGTATTCGAATTGTCAAAGAGGAAGTCAAACTCTCTCTCTTTGCAGATGACATGATACTACATGTGGAAAACCCAAAAGACTCTACCCCCAAACTACTAGATCTCATACAACAATTTGGTAATGTGGCAGGATACAAAATCAATGTGCAGAAATCAGTTGCATTCTTATTCACTAACAAAGAAAAAATAGAAAGGGATATCAGAGAATCGATTCCATTTACTATAGCACCAAAAACTATAAGATACTTAGGAATAAACCTAACCAAAGAAGTCAAGGATCTGTACTTGAGGAACTACAGAACACTCATGAAAGAAATTGAAGAAGACACAAAAAGATGGAAGAGCATTCCATGCTCATGGATCGAAAGAATAAACATTGTCAAAATGTCTATACTGC
>PITA01018493.1:0-40202 GCA_004023965.1 Spilogale gracilis
GAGAGGGTGCAGGGAAGAGCTAGCATTTTACGGAGAACTTGGTGAGTCAATGGTAAGTCTTGTGGAGAGCAGGCTCCCTTTAGTATGGTGACCTCACCACCGCAGTCTTCCTCCCTCCCCATAAAACGGCCCAGAAAGGCAGTGGAGCTGCTCTGGGTGATGTGAAAAGCCCGCTACATGATTTGATTCAGTCCTATTTGCACCCGGGCTTGACCTCGCTAAGCTTTTGTTTCCTCATCTCTAAAAATGAGGATAAGGGGACCCCCTCAAGGCATTAAGGGGACTTAAGGGGATTCTATGCATAAAATTCCTCTGTAAACCATCAAGAACCACACATCGGTGAGGGATTATGGGGGCTTTCACTTGCTTCTATTAAAAACATGGTATGCATTTAACACACACTCTTGGATTTGACAGGGGGCGCACTGTGACTTCTGCTTTCTAAAAGACGACCCTGAGCCTGGCCAGTAAGTGAGTGAGGGGCTCCAAGGCGGACGCTGTCCCTGAGAGGTAAGGTGGGGGGTGTTCCTGCCCTGGCCTGCAGATGGACTGGAGGAGCGAGGCAAGCCTGGGGGTGGGCCCTGGAGGGTGAAGGCTCCATCTACAGGTAAGATAGACAATCGGGGACATTCTCTGGGCAGAAGTAGAGTAGCGGAAGATGTGTCCGACTCTTAAATATTCTGATGCCTCCATTTCAGTCAACACAGCCTTTCAAATGTCCCCTTGCTTGTGCTCTCAATTGCTGTAAGATTCCTCTTTTGCCTGGTGCTGTTTCCTGCCCAGCAGGTGCTGATGTCTCCCTTTGAGATGGAAGATTCTCGGGATATAGTAGGAAAAACACTCTAGCACAGACACCCCCATAGGGCTTATTTTGTGATGCCATCCCAGTTCCCTCCTTGTTAGCAAGGGCTCTCTTTCTCTGAATTCCTGAGCTACCCATTACCTTGCACAGAGTATCGTGCAGTTGGGGATTCCTAATAGAGATCCCTAACCCCAGGGTTGTGACCCTTCTTTTGGCTGATCTAATTAACCCATTCTTTGATGTTCCAACAAAAAAACTATACAACAAATGATGCCCCGTGGGAAAACAAAAGACATGCTTCCTGCTGGGGTCTTCTGTTTAAGCTAATTTTCCAAACTAATATATAAGCATTCTTTTTACAACTTGCAAGAGGTGAATCTTTCTCCTTTCTCTTTATACTTTGCTAACTGTACAAGGACATTCCCTCCTTGCAGGTGCTATGATCACATGGTCTGGACCAGAAGTCAGATTCAGGGTTCTAATCTCATCCTGGCACCAACAGGCTGCTCTGGTCACATCTCTCAGAATGGCCTTTACTCTAAAAAAGAGAGCAGATAATTATTCAAGGGCTTGAACGAAACCGTGAAATACAAATTAAAGAACAAGTTTCATTAGATATTGAAGCTTAAGGAAGCAAAGTGGTAGTATTGTTTCACTCCTAGGGAGTTATTTCAAATCCCCTTTCTTATTTATGTTATGCTCTCTGGTGCCTAAATACTTTTCAGGATTGTTCACTATTAAAAAAACAAAAATCACAATACGAATACAAGGTGAGTTTAAAGATACCTTTTCTTTAAATAACTAAAATGCTCTTCAGAGAAAATGCAAGTTTTTTACATAGCAATTAAATAAAGCAGAACAATACTGCCTTGCTTTTTTTTGCTACTGACTTTTAGGAATACAAATACCTCGCTGACCATCCATGGTGGGTAGTTCGAATGAAATAGAAAATCTGGGATGACTAGGATTTTTGGAGTTGGAGAAATTTTGTTTTTCTTGAAACAAACTTTGAAAACAGAGGGCTTTCCCAAGATTAATGTCAGATCAGAAATGAAAATTCTTTTGCTTGAATAAAGTCAAAAAACACTAACCACAAAAATGCAACAAGTTCTGCAGAGTGGAAATTTCACGATCAGAAATTTTGAACTGATCTATCCCATTGGCTGAAAAAGACCAGAGCAAGACTGGTCTTGCTCACCAAAAGAGGAACACATGATAGAATAATAAGTAACGTCACACCCTGTCTCTGCTTTACAGGGTAGGACACGCCGGTCTTGAGTAGCCCTCACTGCAGATGAAGTTACCAATCCCAGGACTTTCTCACAGGACGTGAAAGTGTGTATGGTTTGTGTAAAAGCATCTGTCCTTTCTTGTACCACTCTGTGGGGCACAGGGGAACAAGGGTGAGTGGAGAGCTCTCCAGAAGGGAAATAGCATGTGACCCGGGAAGGACATGGGGCTTGACTCAACGTGGGAACTCACCATGTCTTATCCCCACTGGCTTCCCCCTCCAGCCAGGAGAGTGAAGCTGATGTCAATCAACTAAAATATTGATTCAAGGCTGACCCTGGAAATGGCAAGGGTTCCCGGTGATACTTCCTTAAAGGGTAGTCTAGACAGAATGTAAATTTGCCACACTAGGACACAACCACTTAGAGTGGTCATTTTTTTTTTTTTTTTTGAGATTGGTTATCATTTTACACTCACCTAGAAAGTGCTGACCGAAAGGGCTGTGACAAGCGTATATGATACAGTGGCAGTGAGTGAGAGCTGCTTGGTGTTTTCATTGGCTTTTCTCTAGACAACTGAAGAACCACTCTCTGAAGAAGACAAATTAGCAACATCTCCAGATACTAAATGTTGACACACATGCATTCATACAGTCATTTTTCACATATGAATGACAGCTCTAATTCTACGTGGGTTAAGCCAGGGAAATGCCTCCTCCACCTTCCTTGATTTCAGGACAGACATCCTGTAAATGCAGGCTTTAAATATCAATTCCCACCTCTTGGTTCAGAGTGATCACCTTCAGAATTTGTGGGAAAGGAGGACAGGACTAGACTGGCATTCTTAAGAAGTCTTAGGAGCATTAGCAGACACCTGTTCAGAACCAACTTGAGGCTCGGTATTCTAGAGATGTCATTCAAAGTGAATCCATTCAGAGGGAATCCACTAACAGTGAATTACTTCCTCCTAGGAAGTGAGATATGGTAGGAATATGCAAACAACTGAGAAAAGATCTGGGTTGAATCCACCCCCCTCTCCCCCGCTATCAGCAGTGAAACCCTCTATAAGTCACTTCTTGTATCTTGGCCTCTGTTCTTGAATTTGCAAAAGATGAATAGTATCTACGTAAATGCACCAACCTTGAGGAGGTTAATGAGGCTCAACAACTGCATTAGCCAGTCTATAATAAACTAGTGAGTACTTCGCTCAAGAGGATATAAAGGATAGACAATTAGACTAAGTGCAATTTTTTGTCAGAGTCCTAACTGAGTGACTTACACATTAAAGGAAACTGGTTTTCTTTTCTTTTCTTTCTTTCTTTCTTTTTTTTTCTTTTAAAGATTTTATCTATTTATTTGACAGAGACAAACACAGCTAGAGAGGGAACACAAGCAAGGGGAGCGAGAGAGGGAGAAGCAGGCTTCCTGCTGAGCAGGGAGCCCAATGTGGAGTCCGATCCCGGGACTCTGGGATCATGACCCAAGCCAAAGGCAGATGCTTAACCAACTGAGCCACCCAGGTGCCCCCTGGTTTTCTGATCATTAGGGTCACCCCCTTCCATTTTGGCAAGTGTTGAGTTTCTCAGGTTGACCTCTGTTCCGGGGTTCTCCTTCCTCTGAATTTGACAAGCCCAGCCCAGAAAATTGGACAGCTACACAAAGATAAACTTGAAATGGATGAAAGACCTCAACGTGAGGCAGGAATCCATCAAAATCCTGGAAGAGAACATAGGCAGTAACCTCTTTGACATCGGCCACAGCAATTTCTTTCAAGACACGTCTCCAAAGGCAAAGGAAACAAGCAAAAATGAACTTTTGGGACTTCATCAAAATAAAAAGTTTCTGCACAGCAAAGGAAACAGTCAACCAAACAAAGAGGCAACCCAAGGAATGGGAGAAGGTATTTGCAAATGACACTACAGACAAAGGGCTGATATCCAAGATCTATAGGAACCCCTCAAACTCAAAAACCAAAAAAAAGATGATCACATCGAAAAATGGGCAGGAGACATGAACAGACACTTCTCCATGGAAGACATGCAAATGGCTAAAAGACACATGAAAAAATGTTCATCAACATTAGGTGTTAGAGAAATTCAAATCAAAACCACATTGAGATACCGCCTTACACTGATTAGAATGGCCAAAATTAACAGGACAGGAAACAACAAGTGTTGGAGAGGCTGCGGAGAAAGGGGAACCCTCTTACACTGTTGGTAGGAATGTAAACTGGTGCAGCCGCTTTGGAAAACACTGTGGAGATTCCTTAAAAAATTAAAATAGAGCTATTCTATGACCTTGCAATTGCACTACTGGGCATTTACCCCAAAGATACAGATGTAGTGAAAAGAAGGGCCATATGTACCAGAATGTTCATAGCAGCAATGGCCACAATCGCCAAACTGAAGGAAAGAGCCTTCAACAGACGAATGGATAAAGAAGATGTGGTTCATATATACAATGGAATATTATGCCTTCATCAGAAAGAATGAATACCCAACTTTTGTAGCAACATGGACAGGATTGGAGGAGATTATTTTGAGTGAAATAAGCCAAGCAGAGAAAGTCAAGTATCATATGGTTTCACTTACTTGTGGAGCATAAGGGGTAACCTAGAGGACAGTGGGAGAAGGAAAGGAAATGTGAACTGGGGTAAATCAGGGAGGGAGATGAAAGATGAGAGACTTTGGACTCAGAAACAAACTGAGGGACTTGGAAGGGAGGAGGGTGGGGGGATGGGTGAGCCTGGTGGCGGGTACTGAGGGCGCAAATTGCATGGAGCACTGGGTGTGGGGCATAAATAATGAATCTTGTAACACTGAAAAAATAAAATAAAATCTTATTAAAAAAAAAAAAAGAAAGAAGAGCCCAGTCCATTCACTGTACTTTCAACACAGAATGATGCTTTCATGGGGGAAGCAACATGTGACAAGGTGCCTGCTTTCATGCAAAGGTTTAAAAACAAAACAAAACAAACAAGCCAATAAAAAAGTGGGGCAACGCTTAGCTGGGCACACCCACACCTCCTTACAGAACTGTAGCATCAGCTGCCCGTCCGGTTGCTGCACCTGCCGGTTACTGGCTGCTGTGGCCTGGGGACAAATGACTCCCCCTGGCAAAGCCCTGTGCTCTCCACCCCACTGGGGATGCCCGGGCCTGCTTCCTGGGGGTGAGGCCAGGCCTCGCTGACATCACTTGGACAGAACCCTGGCTCACAGGAGAGGCTCCAGAGATGTGAGAGGTCCCTTCTTGTTGTGACCTTAGATTTTAAATTAAAAGCTGCCTCTTTCCAGAGCCGAAAAGTGTGTGTTTGCTTTCGGAGAAAATGAGCCCTTGTGCTCTGAAAGCAGGTCCCATATCCGAACTTCACTTCGAAAGAAGCTGGCAGAAGAGCCTCCTGGGGAACCGCACCCTGGTGGGCGCTTACCAGAGTCTCTGAGGGAGGGAAGGGAAGGCCCCTGTTCCCCCGGGAGCCCTGTCTCTGTGGGCTGCTTGGCATCGTGGCCACATAGCTTGGCGCTGACTTCAGTGCCCCGCCCGGCTCCCCCCATGGGACTCCCCCCCCCCAAGCTTCTTCCCTTGGTTCAGCGTCCCTGTGAATATGTCAAGGGAGCTGGTCTCCCCTGAGGGGCGGGCTCTGGTGGGACAGGGGACAGGATGGCCGGGCGGGCTAGTCCACCTTCCCCAAGAAAGCTCCGGTTCCAAGCACAGCCCAAGGGCACATTCCTTCCAGTGTCTCTCCTCCCAACACCAGAATCTCAGCCCGCCCCATCAACCAGGCTCAGACCACAGAAAACAAACAAGGCTTTGATTCCTTTGTGAGAAAATCAAAGAGTTGCTGAAACTTACTTAAAGGAGAAAGAGACACAGGGAGAGAGAAGAAGAAGAAGAAAGAGAGAGAGGGGGAAATGGGGGGAGGGGGAGAGAGAGAGAGAGAGAGAGAGAGAGAGAGAGAGATCACTCTCTACCACATACTGTTTACTACTTTCAACAAACAGACCCAATCAGAAAGAAGGAATCTGGGTTTAGCTTTATGAACTGCCTTTGGAAATATTTGGTAGTTCTTTCGGCTGTGGCTGCCCAGTGAATGAGGTTTCTGAAATTACCCTTTTAGAGTCAATCTTCTGAAATTAAAAAAAAAAAAAAAAAAAAAAATCTTTGCAACACTCTTGCCCTGGAAAAAGAGATGCCTTGCCAAATTCAAATTTTCCTTGGCCAAAGTAACTATTAACAATTCAGCCCTTCGATGAGGTTATAAAGAAAATATTTCCTCTTGACTTTGGAGAAAACACCTTTCATGTGACCTCCAAATATGTTACTTATTTGAAAGGCGCACAAAGTAAACTTGTCTTTTTATTATTTATTTTTTTGCTTATTCCAAAACTGTGCTGCTTAAGGAATTCTGCGGCATCAGAAGCCAGCAGGGAGGCCACCCTCTCGGTAGAAGGGTGACAGAGCGGTGGTCCCAGGGGGCTTGCGGATGCGGGTCTGTTGTAACTGAGCTGCCACTTGTCACACAGGTATGGTCACTATGGAAACTCATCCAGTGGCACGGTGTGAGGGCTGCAGTCTTGCGAATGCATAGGATCCCTCAGTGAAAAATACCCTTTCCAAAGAAAGCAGAGGAAAACACCCTCCCGAAGGACAGCACGAATACCTTGCAGAGACGCACTTTCAGGAAGCACGCCACCGCTATGTCAGACACACAACCCCAAATCAGGTGGGTCACCGGACCCTCAGAAGGCAAACTCTACCCCTGAACAGAACCATTCTGGGGTTCCCCACCCCCGGCTCCCCAAAACAGTTGCAAGCCTGGCTTGCAGCCGGTGAGTCAGGTCTAAGGTGAGGGGTGAGGGCTGCTTTAAGAGGCTACGGTGCCACTCCGATGGGTGGAGGCCATGGAGTGTGTTGTTTTGAACTCCAGAGAAAACTTCATCCAAGAGAACCGCCACGGGATGCACTCTTCTGCGAGGTGGCGGGGCTATTTATGTTTAAAAAGAAACAAAAACGCCAAGGGGCGGGGGACTTACCGATTTGGTCCTCCGGGATCAGCGACTCGATGGGGGGGTCGAGCTCCGAGCTCTGAGCCAAGTAGTTCTTCACCTGGGTCATGAACTGCCGGATGGTCTGCAGCATGTCGGTGCTGGACACGTGGCACTCCTTGTTCTCCTGCAGAAAGCTCACGTAGTCCTGCACCAGGCAGCCGAAATAGGTGCACTTGTCCCGGGACAGCTCCGCGATCCTGCGCACCATGCGCTTCTCGGGGGTCATGAAGGAGCTGAACACCCCGCTCATCTTGCGCAGCTGGGACTTGACGAGCTTGGGCAGCACGAAGGAGCTGTTCCTCTTCTTTTTGGACTTGATGGGGGGGGCCATGGTCTCCTGGTCACTCTCTTCCTCGCAGTCCTCCAGACTGCTGTTGGTGTCCGCCTCGTAGCCAAACAGGGGCATGCTGCGGTCGAAGTCCAGCGAGTCGGAGGAGGAAGTGGAAATGCTCATGTCGCTCAGCCTCTGTCTGCCTCCATGCCACGGGGGCCGTGATTCAGGGCCGGCGGCCCTTGTGCAATCCCCCGGGGCCTGCGCAGGCGGGGCCGCACCTGGCCTGCCAGCTGTGCCCGGCTCCTCCGGCTCCTCCGGCCCCGGCTCCCCGCCCGCGCGAGGCCGGCCGTCGGTCGGGGTCTGCGCGCTGCCCTCCGCCTGGAGGAGAGAAGCCTGCTTCTTCAGCCGGGGCGGAGGGACGGGGGTTGGTTTCGTTCCAAGCAGAGCTACGTTCCCATGTTTGTTATGGTTGACTGTTTCTGGCATGCTCGCCTGGGCTCCGGTCCTGGACAGCTGAGGGCTTGTGTGCAGACTATTAATAGCGGGGGGCGGGGGCCTGGGTGGGGGGGACCGAGGCCGCTCGGTGCCATTCGCGTCGGGAGTCCTTGTGCAGGGCCGGTTCAGGCCTCCGCTGAGGTCCTGGCTGTGCACTTTCAAGAAAAGAGGATTAATAAAACACAGGGCTCCGTTGGTCTGGCTGCACTCCAGCTCCGAAGGCGTCCTGGTTTTTATAGAATGCACTCCATTTATAAGGCAGAGCTGACGAGAGGCAGGACAGACACCGTCTGAGGAGAGAGGCCTATGGGGAGGTGGAGGGTTTGGGGGTTTGCTGTCAGCTGGAGAGCTCCAAAAATCTGAAAGTCATTATCAGTGAACACAAGAATGTAAATACAGTACTCTCAGCGCCATTCCTCCACAAATTCAAAAAAAGCACACTTGCTTGACAACACATGTCTTTGAAGGGGTAGGCGCTACACTCGGGTGTTTGGGGTTTTTTTTTTCCTTTTCTTTTTTTTCTTTTTTCTTTCTTGCTTTACCTGCCTTCCCTTACTGGAAAGGGGAGACGTGCTGTCAGGACCAGCCGTGGGCTCACGGGAAGGCTCCAGGGGCTTCTCCCCTCCCAAGCCCTTGAGAAGCGGCTTGGCCACCATACAAAGCCAGCCCAGCCTTTGCACAGGTGAGGAAAGGGCTGGAATTGTTACGGGATAAGGTCGGGCCCCCCCAACTTGCTTTACGAAAACTGAGCTTACTCACAAAGCAAGCCACCCTTTCCAAGCCACTTCTCCTGGAGGTGCCCTTCAGGGACCTGGCAGTTCCCCTTTAATGGGCTGGACCAGCAGCTGGGCCTGGGGGATGTTACACAATCTGTTTGGGGTTTTACGTATTCAGCATTAAAACCCCAAAAGAAGGAAAAATACGCCCATGGAACCCATCAGCAGAAAAAAAAGGACAGCAGACCTATGCAAACACTAAGTGCAAGTTCAACCATTTATCTTGGTGGTTAGCTGCCCATAATCCCTAAATCCCAGCCCTCCTTACTACCCACTCAGCTCCCTTTGGAGCAGCACACATTGCTGACTGCAGCTAAATGGCTCTGTGTCACCTACATACAGGGCTTGGGTTTCCATGCAAACCATGGGAGACGGTGATGATGATCAAGGTCATCTGTTGTGATTTCTATTTGGATTAGGTTATTCTCTCTCTCTCTCCATATATATATATATATATAGCTTTGCCTTATTGTGTTCCCTAAAATGTGTTTCTTTCCGGTATGTCCAAAATAGCTGATCATGGGAGACAGCGGGGAGGCTGGCATTGGGAGCCCTTTGTCCTGTCTTCTCTTGTGTTGTAAACACGCCTGATAGTGTCACCTGCTTCCTCTCACCCTTCCCTTCCTTCTCTCTGGCTCTGCCCTCTCCATCATGCAAGAGCCATTGAGCGCTTGAAATCCAACCATCGCCACAGAGGCATTCAGTTTTAGATTTCGCTTCATGTCAACCAGTTACATTTATTTATTTATCTATCTATTTATTTATTTATTTCAATCAATTAAATTTAAAAACAGATGTGCAATTCGATTACTGGCAAACTTTTAAACAGTTTCGGAACTAGGGTACGTTAGGTGAATGTAGCTTTTCAACTATAAATTTAATGAAATCTAAATAGAGGTCACGTGTTTCTGATGAAAATTTAATGCCCGTAGAGAGATGTGCTGTAAGGGTAAAATGCAAGCTGGGTTCCAAAACTTAATATGAAAAAAAAAAAAAGGATGTAAACTATCTCATTAATACCTTTAAAATATGGCTTTTATTGTATTAGTAATTTTAAAAACATTGCTTCCATGTCAAAATATTTCAGATCTATTACATAAAATAAAATAAATCATAAAAATTAATTTCACCTGTGCCTTTTTAATATTCTTTAATGGGGCTACCAGAAAATTTAAAATTACACACTGGCTTGCCTTATATACATCTCTCCTGCCCAGCGTAGGTCTGGGGGGGATGGCTCTCACCACCTGTGGGTCTCAGTGCTGCCCCCACTCCTAGACTTCATACGGTTTAGTACATTTAGCTCCCATATTTGTGTTCCCTCCCATATGGACTATGGAGCTGGGTGGTGGCGGACGGGAACAATGGACACTATTACCTTTTGACCCCTTGGTGTGGAGCCTATCATGTAGCAGATCCTCCAGAAACATTTGTTGGAAAGACAAATAAATGAAGAACAGAGTTGTAGAAAGTGCTGTGTCTTCACAAAATGAATAATGTGTACACTGACAATCACAAATTACGTATTAATGAGGCCTCATTTGCTTCTGGTCAGTGGCCACTAGAACAAGATATTTTTGTGTTTATCTTCTCAGGACACACATGCTGACCATGATACTTCATCCTCCAGCCCCAGCAGGAAGCAGGCGCTGCCCACTGCCCACGGAACGGGGAGTTCTGGGGCTGGAGGTCAGCTGCAGAAACAGACCTGGTGCTGGTCTTCAAGAGGCCTGTGATCTAGTTGGTTATAGTCACTTAAATTTGGGAAATGTCATAAACTCTCTCCAAAGGTGTCTGGAACTCCACTGCAAGGGACGGTGTAACTTTGCAGCAGGGACATTCATCTTACCCTGGTATTTTTACCAGGAATCCGTTTCCCAATCCCAGCACCTAACTGCCCATCAGACAGGCCTCAGACACATGTAGCAATCCTTTTGAAGCAATCCAAGTTTGAGAAGGGAGTCTGAATCTATCTCCAGGCTTCTCATAGGTCCTAGGAGCCCTGGTATTTGCATTTCAGCATCTCAAATTTCCATTCCAATACTATGGCCTGGTGGTTCATCTTTGAGAAGACTGCAGCCCTAAAAACCTTAAGAGAATCTCACCTTTCAATCTAGGGGGAAAGACTCCCCTCCCCCCAAAGTTAAACCCACACAAATTCCTCAGGGCCATGGGACAAGGAAGTGAAATTGGGTGAACTGTATGTCCTGATCTATTGTCAACCAATGTCCAGAAGCATGGTGCTGCATTGAGGGGCGTTGGCAAAGGGGCGGGAGAGGGAAGCCAGTGCCCAGCTGGCCAGAGCGAGGATGCCTGGCAGGACAGGGGGCACGGTCCGGGACACCAGGACTGACAATGAACAACAATAGAGGAAGTGAGACAGATGCTACT
Organism: Spilogale gracilis; assembly: GCA_004023965.1. Lineage (NCBI taxonomy): Eukaryota > Metazoa > Chordata > Mammalia > Carnivora > Mephitidae > Spilogale > Spilogale gracilis. The sequence continues at coordinate 11,013 of PITA01018493.1, forward strand.
CGAGATGCCTGCATGGTCACATTCCCCAAAGCACAGACGTGCCGTCAATGCCCGTGTGTTCTTCCAGAACAAAACTTGTGCACGTGAGCTGTGCTGGGCTATTTCCCTTCTGCCAAGCACTGCCTTTCCCAGTAAGACGCCACAGAAAGGAAAGACAGGACCCATTACAGAAGTTTCTGTTCCATCGGGACTTGGACCCTTAGGGTAGCTTACACTCATTGGCAGGGGATGCTGGGAAGATGCGGCGCTTACCCGGGCAAACAGAGGGCTTGCCTCTGAGAGTCACTTCAAGATCTGACTTAGAAAAAAAGACTCTCAGGCGGTGTGATTCAGGGACCTCACGGACCTGCAGGCCAGGTTTTGCCACGGCTGGGGATTATTTTTTGACGGGACCGTGTATCAGCAGCCAACACTGACTCTGCTGCACAGATGCATTTCAGGAGAGACCTGGGCAGGGGCACCCACTTACTTAGTCCCAGCTGGGCGAGTTCTTCGAGCCGAGCCTCAGTCATGGCTGTTGAAACGGCATAAGGCAACTTCAAGGTAAACGGCAGAACGTCCCTGATTTTTCAGAGAAGAGAATATTTGTAATTATGTGTCTTGTTTCTGTCTCTTGTTTGCATTGCCATCCTAGAGCTGTTTTAGCTTCAGTTGAAATGTCCTAAGAAGACATGACAGCAACCTTACCAGACCTTGTCTTTACTGGGGATGGGACCCCACGATTACCACTCTTGCATCTACTGACACACTGGAGACAGAGAGACAGGTTTGCTCTTTGCAATGAGGGCCAAATTCCCTCCCTGGGGCAGCTGATGTGCATCTAGTGTTAACATCAGAATCCCTATGTTGGTGGATCTTATATATATATATCTCCATAAAACATTGTGTACTAATCTGCTACATGTTCTGAAAGCTGGGCCCCAACTCTTGGAGCAGGACTCTGTAACCCTCATCCAAGACCTAAGATCTCACGTCCTGACACACGGCAGGGTCTCCACCACTACCCGTTGCTTTTATTTTGCCATCTTCTAGCTAGAGCGCCACACGCTGGGGATTGCATGCTGAAGACAAAACTTCCTCTTGTTTTAAGGTAATGCTTTTCCATCTGTAACGTGCACATGAATCCCTGAGAGTCTTGTTTGACAGCATGCTCTGATTCAGGAGGTCTGGGCGAGGCCGGAGAGCCGGCATTTCTGCCGTTCTCCCACACCCCTCTACCATGCTGAGTAGGGAGGCAGATGGAAAGGACTTCATGCAACACCCCTGCCCCCAAACAGCATGGCACCATGTGGGCAGCAGCAAAGACACGCACCCAACATCACTGACCAGCAGGCCCAACAGGAAGGAGCTAAACCGAGCGGACACCAGGGTCCTTCCATGGCTAGCGAACAGTGCCAACACAAGAGGATGCACCGACCACGACTTCCTGCTTTCTCCGAAAGGGCAAAAGCAGACCTAACAAGCATCTGCTCATTTTCATATATGAGGGCGAAGCACTGGCAGTTCCCCACCTCCCCGGGGCTCACACATGCCTTGCCTGATACCGACAGGGAGAAAGCACGTTCTGAATGAATGAATGAATGGATAAGCAATAACAACAGTGACTCATCCTAAAAGAAACTATTTTTTCAGTGGTGGTATTGGCCTTATAAACAAAGAACTCAGGGCGCCTGGGGGGCTCAGCCGGTTCAGCACTGGCCTCGTGGTTTCAGCTCGGGTTATGATCTCAGGGTCCTGCGATGAAGCCCTGCATCAGGCTCTGTGCTCAGCGGGGAGTCTGCTTGAAGGCTCTCTCCCTCTTCCTCTGCCCCTCCCCCTACTCGTGCTCTCTCTCAAATAAATGAATAAATCTTTTCTAAAAAAGGAATCCATTCACTCATTCAACAAATGTTTATGCTCATCCACACTGCGGCAGACACCGTTCCAGGTGCTGACGACAGACAGACCAAAGGCCCCGCCTGCCTGCATGGAGGTGCACGCCAGCGAACACCGAAAGACAATGAGCAAATATGCAGTTTACAGAATGGGAGGAGGGGATGTGTGCCACAGATTTAAAACAATGTGCAAAAGGGGAATAACAAAGAGTATTCAAGAGTGAGAGTTGGCCAGAGAAGGCCCCGTGAGCAGGTAGCATTTGACTGAAGATCTAAAGGGGACCAGGGGGCAAACCATGAAAGAAAGAACGTTCTCGGTGCAAGGAGCAGCAGGTGCAAAGGCCCTGGGGTCAGAGAGGGTCTGGTATATGTGAAGAACAGCAAGGAGGCCATCATGGCCGAGGTGCAGTAAGGGAGGGGCAAATTATAGATCTTCCGCCTATATTTTGTCTACAGAAGATACCGTGAAAACTTCCACCGAAGAGAATAACTATCCCAAACAACTTGTTGTTTACAGTAAGATTAGGCAACATTCTAAATTGAATCAGATTAAATCTGGATGACCAGAGAATTCTGAAACCCCTGAAGCTGTTGACAATGAATAACAAATTAGTAAGGTCAATGAAAAGAGCAAAACATGAAAATAATGTCACTTGTTGCATGGCATCTAACACACAGCTCACATAAATACTAGGGCTCGGCAGTCAGGAGGCAGGCTCTTTCCTGAGCTGTCAGGCCTGGGTCAGCCCTGGTTCCCAGGGATCTTTTCGTCTCCCTCCAAATGTTGTGAGCACCTCCTTCTTCTTGTCCACTCGCATCCGCTCTGGAGGGAGCCGGCAGAGCCTCCGGGGGATGGCAGCGTTCGTAATAGCTGCTGCCTGACCCACGGGAGGCAATGACTCAGATTATAATCTTAAAGGAAGATTAATGGGAAGCAGAACTTTGTAACGCCAAAGCATCACATAAATATATGTTTCTATGGCTGCACAAACTTAATTAAAATCTTCCTTCTTTAGACAATTTGGGGAAAGCCGCATAGGACAGAACCAACCTATGTTTATTTTAAGCTTTTATCTTGCCTGATGAAGTACCTGGAGCCTAAACGTCACATGGCTGTTTTTGGTTTTTCTGAAGGGCACATACAACAGGAAACCACATCTGGATCTCACTAATGGGTGGTTTTCGGCTTTGATCTACTGGAAAATTAGATGCTGCCCATGAGTCCTTTTCCACGGCACCAGCTAAGGGTTAAACATAGCATACACACACACACACACACACACACACACACACACACACATAGTCACTTCCCTCTGCCTTTATCCTGTTAAGAAAAGGAGCCCTGATTCTAAAACCTACTTAACAGACAAAATAAAGTCGGCTTAGGTATAAACGTTTCACTCAAGAGTTTTAGGACACACATACTTTACTTTTGAACCTTTGCTCTGTGTGTCATGTCTCTAAAGGGGAGGAGACTAACTCTGGAGTGCCTACTACTGCACCAAGCAGTGTAAGTCACGTCAGAGCCACACGGGTCCCTAGGCAGAAGCTCTGAGGTCCCCCACCCCGTGGATCAGGAGCACAGGAGAGCACAGATGTGGAGGTCCCTGCGCCCACTCATGAGCTGATGTGGACACACTGGACCCCAAGGTCCATGGAAGGGTGCTGTACGTGCAAAATATGTGCTCTGGCACCACAGATGGTCTAGGCTGAAATCCAGTATCTGCTGTGCATTGTCTGAGTGGCCGTGGGCAAGCGCCCCACTCTCTGAGCCATGGTGAATTCATGATCCTGATTTCAGGGCTGCCAAGAGGATCAGAAATAATGCATACGCGGTGCCAGCACTTATATAGTAAGTCCCTGAAGTTTTCATTATACTTGACCAATGATAATTAAGAATTATTATTTTCTCTAGATCTTTGCTACTCAAAGGACCAGCCGCATCGGCCTCATGGCCTGGGACGCTGCTGGAAACGCAGACTCTGAGACGCTGCTCTGGATCCACCGGACGGGAACCTGCATCCTAACAAGATCTGAGGGATCCCAGCGCACCGATCTTTGCAAGGCAGCACCCTCCGCGACACTGAGGCGGCCGAACTGGCAGGGGCCCTCCAGGCACCTGTGGCCAGGGTTTGGGCTTCCTTTGTGTCCTCAGCTGGAACCCTCCCCCGCCGTCCTGATGCGGCCAGCCACACGCTGACTGGCTCATGGATTCTCTGGCATCCTGCACCAGTGTATATGCCCTCCAGGGGGACACCGGGGCTGGCAACCCAACCACGTTCTCTATGTGAATATATTTACGTACCAGTAACCAACTAGAGCATTCAAAAATATTGCAGTCAAACGGGGTCAAATCGGGTACTGACGCCTAAGAACACCGATTGAGGTAAACGAGTAACATCAAGCCTTAGAGGAGAAATGAAAACGTGAAGAACTTTTGCATTTGGAGGGGTAAAAATGGAAAATAACTCTCAGGGCTCTCTGACCACAAAATGTCAACGTGGGGATTTTTCCATCAGCGCCCTATATTGGTACCATGCTCTGTAGGGCAGAGAAGGAGTTTTATCTCCTCCAACCATCTAACAGCCCCGGGCAGCAGGAACCCAGATCTCATGAATGCTGAGGGCAGAGGTGGTATCTTTTGTGCGCTGCCGCTGAACACTGTGTTATAGGTGTAGCGATTTTTCACAGCAGGACAGTCAACAAACCAACTCTGAAGGGTAAGCTCGGCCAACTCCACCTCCGATCAGTATGGAGCTGGTTGGCCTCAAACCAGACCAGGTGTGGATTCCTGGAGCTGTTGGGGGCTTCTGCACTGGCTTTTCTTCTCTCTGGGCAGCACACAGTCATCCTCATACAGACCAAGGGCTCTTGCCCACTGGGTCCAACTCTAGATGAAGCCCCTTGGTTTCTTCCTCCAGATAATCAGCCCTGGATGTCCCCACTGAAAGTGCCTCCCTACTCTCAGGCCATTGACGACATGGTGACGTCCAGGTCAACAGCCCGGTGTCTGCCCCTGGGAGGGTCTAGATCAACATGTCTTTGAGAACGAACTTGACCCTTCAATTGATATCAAGGAAAGGAACCGCAAACAAGCTTCTCCACTTCAGACTGGGATGGCTGTGAGACATGAGCTTTGGAAAGAACCCGAGAATGCATGCCTGTCTGTGTTCTGTTGGCTGTGACAGGCACCAAGGGAAAGAAACAGGGAGCACCTTCGACACTCACAGATTCCCCAACTCACTAACACGGTGATTTGGGGCTGAGCTACTTGTAGTCTAACGCAGTTGCTTTAGTTACGAAAAGGGCATGAGCTCCGAGTGGGCCCAGAGAACAGTGATGCAAGATTTATGGGCTGGTTTACAGAGCTCATATTTCTAGCATGAATTGCATCCTTTGGAGACTTTGCAGAAACATTATCAGGGACCTTTAAATGTTAGGCGTCTGCACTGTGGGTCCCTTTCTCTGTGTGCCTGTGTGCACGTATGTGTACACGTGTGTCTGTTTTCCTGCTTGACAGGTCTAGGTGAAAGGAGTCATGGGAAGAGCTTGAAGACACAGGCATATTAATTTGGAGGGGCCAGGGTAGTATTTTGATCTTAAGCCTGGCAGAGGGGACTTGGTGACTGTTTTAATTCAGTAGTCAATCCTTCCAGGGTCATCTCATAGGCAGCAAGCCTCCCAGACCCCTCTGCCCGGCTTTGCTCAAGAAACCCTAGGGCCGTTTACACGGCATGCTCTAAGCAGGTGCTTGAAATCATAAGAGGTGAAGACTCTTACCTGCTGATGCAGTAGAAAGCAATGAGCCGGAATAAATCTGCAAAACTGATTCCTGAGCCTTCCAGGGAAAAGGCTGCAAAAGAGATTTCAGAAACCAGCTGAGTGCCCTGGAGCATCGTTTTGGGGAAGGAAGGGCCCTCTGCTGTCGTCTGTTGCGTGGGTAGGACCATCTCTGTGCTCTCAAACCAACTACTGTGCAACTTATCAGAACCAGCTGCAGGGAGGATGTGTGTCGCCCAGAAACAGGCCAGTAAAGCGTCTACGGCCTAGAACTTCAGGCCCTGACTCATGCTCCAGTGCTTGGTAAACAGACCAGCACAGGCACAAATTGCACAACTATCTTTTCAAAAAATTCAAAAACTCAGGGCGCCTGGGTGGCTCAGTCCATTAAACATCTGCCTGTAGCTCAGATCATGATCCTAGGGTCCTGGGATGGAGCCCTGCACTGGGATCCCTGCTCAGCAGGAAGCCTGCTTCTCCCTCTCCCTCTCCCTGCCACTCCTCCTGTTTGTGCTCTGTCTCCCTTTGTCCAATATATAAATAAAATTGTAAAAAAAAAAATTCAGACACAAAGTTGGGCAGGGGGCGCGGGGCCAGTCAGGCCAGCCTGAGAGGCCACGAGCATACAACAGCGCCGGGGAGACACCCGAACCCCCACTGCCCCCAACCCCCCTTGGCTGGACCTACTGGCTCCCATTCCTGTTTTCCGAAACAGGCCACCTCTGGTTGGGACACAAGGCTAAAGGAGTACAAAGCTTGGAGGAACACACAAGGTTCCAGTCAATTAGCTTTGGGGTAAATTCAGTAGGGAAGGTTCTAAAACCCATTTACTTCGAGTGCGGCCCTCCCCCCACCGCCAAGTGCACAGGCTTCCCGGCGACCACGTGCTGGCAAGACGGTGAGCCATCCTGCTCGTCCTCCAAACGGCAGGAGAGTGAGTGGTTTCACTTTAGATACTTAGGACTTGCCAACCACACCTCACACCGCTCAGCCAAAATGCCACTCAGGCATCCTCCTTCCAAAAACATTCCAAATAGCCTCGGCTTTGTGAGATTTCCTCTTTCTTCAATCAATTTCTCTCCCACCTATAACACTCCGTATCCTCATACACATTGCCCGTTATCTGCGTATGTTGTCCTAGTTCACTTACTTAGTATCTCCGTAGCACCCCAAACTCACCTATGTCTCTATACATACGCCAGGAGACAGAAGCAGAAACACACAGAAACATACACAGAAACAGAAATATACACATAACTGCAATTTAAGGAGTTAAGTAGGAAGAAGCCATGGGGTAGGTTGACCTCTCTAAGCCTTGGGGCGCCTGGGCGACTCAGTTGGTTAAGCCACTGCCTTCAGCTCAGGTCACGATCCTGCAATCCAGGGATCGAGTCCTGTATCAGGCTCCCAGCTCTGTGGAGAGTCTGTTTGTCCCTCTGACTTTCTCCCCTCTCATGGTCTCTTCATTCTCTTTCTCTCTCTTTCAAATAAATGAATAAGATCTTAAGAGAAAAAAAAAAAAAAAACCCTCTCCAAGCCTTGGTTTTCCCCATCTGTACAATGGGCAAGAATAGTACTTTCCCTCTCTCCCAGAAGGGTAGGAGTGGAAACTGAAATTTAAAAAAATGGAATAATTGTATGTGATGAATCACTGAGTTCTCCTCCAGAAACCAATACTGCACTGAGTGTTAATCAAGTTAACAAACACCAAGATCTGGCCATTAGGTGTGCTGGTGGCTACTGGACTATGGTTTCTTTCAGGTGTCATTCTCTTGGCTCACAGACCAAAGAGATACACGAGTGTATACTAACCTGTGTAAGTACATCTAACTACAAACACTCCCTGTATGTAACCATTGTATCTATATCAAGAGAAACATGAGTTCTTACCGATGTCCCCAACACTAACCCTTAACACACAGATCATTCTAGGCGCCTGTCCCCCTGCAACAGTGAGAAGCACAGCTCCCACCATCTGCCATCATTTACTTCACTGTCAAAGTCCAGGATCCACGTATAGTGGCTCAGGATTGCTGACCTTTCCCCTGTGGGAAGCCACTTTCATAGCTACAGTATAGTACCCTTGCGGGGTTCCTTTTGCCTTTAGTCTTACAGCCTTGTGGGGGCACTTCTGATGGTCATAATACCATTTAGGCAAGTAAAATCCGCTTATTACCTTTAAAAAAGTATAATATAATACACTTAAAAATGGAGTAATTCATGTGAAAGCAGTCGATACAAATATGAGCTGGTCTGTATTATTAAGCCATATTGTCCAGAGGTTACAACAATTTATCTGTTTTTCTAGCAAGTCCTTCCTTTCTCAACCCACCTGCATTCACAGAGAAGCTAGGCCCTGGGCAGGAAGGGCCGTCGTGGTGGTAACTAGTCACAAGGGGACGCTTTGCTCAGACCAACTTCTTCAACCACTGTTAAGTCCTCTGGATGGGAAGAGGGAATTGACACAAGTCTTGACACAATGGCGAGGAAAAACCTTCACCCAGGAGGAATATAAGGTGAATGCCGAGAAAGCTTTGAGTGCAAGCACTAACAGTACTTACTGTCGGGGGGCGGAGGGGGGCTTCCGGGCTAACTAACTATGCTTCACTTTGGGTATATTAGAACGGATGCAAAACCCAGTTAGGTCTATCACTTCTTGGCTAGCCAACTTCCAAAAGCCGTGTCAGCGTTGACTTCCCTCACTTAGAATTTTATGCATTGTCTTTAGAATGGAGGGTTTGCAACCTGTCTCGTGATTACTGCTTCATGCAGAGTCACTTGTTGCATTGGGTATAAGCCAAGCACCAGGACCGCGGACCGCTCGTGGAGGTTTTCCCGGGCATCGGTGACCTTGTGAAGCCTGGAGGCAACACATCACAAGGCCCAGGTTGACAGGAGAATCTGAGGCAGACCACGAAGAGGCTGGCAGGTTTCACGTCTGCTGGAAATGTCTCCTGCAGACTCCGTGAAGGCCGTTAGGTTCAGGGAGACCATGAACTCTGAGCTGAGTGTAAGCCCTTCGCTGCTATTCAACTGACTCAGTTTGTTTGCTTTCTTCAAAAGTGAGGACTGAGGCTTGCTTAGGTGGAAATCAGGGAGCAAGTGAATGTCCTGGCCTCAGTCTTGCTACTGAGAGAGTCACGGGCCTTCCAGACTCACCTCTCCTGCTTTTCCCGCCTCAGCTTGCTACCCTGTGCTTGCTTTCTCCTCCTTCCTCCCCTCCCTCCCTCCCTTCCTTCCTTCCTTCCTTCCTTCCTTCCTTCCTTCCTTCTTTTCTTTCTCTCTCTCTCTTGCTCTCTTCCTCTCTCTCTTTGTTTTCCTTTCTCTCTCTCTCTTTCCTTCTCTTTTCTCTCGTTCTTTCTTTCTCCCCTTTTCTTTCTCTCTCTCTCTCCTTCCTTCCTCCCTCCCTCTCCTTTCTTTTCTTTCCCCTTCTCTTTCTCTTCTTGTTTTTATTACATAACGTTAGTCGCCATGCAGTACCTCACTAGTTACTGATGTAGCGTTCCATGATTCATTGCTTGCGTATAACACCCAGTGCTCCACGTAATGCGTGCCCTCCTTGATACCCATCACTGGGCTCGCCATCCCCCCAGCCCCTCCCGTCTGAAACCCTCAGCTTGTTTCTCAGAGTCCACAGTCTCTCATGGGTCATCTGCCCCTCCAGTGACGCCCCCCCCTTGGGACACAGAGTCACAACAGACCCTTCTCTGGAAGCTGTCAATACGTGAGCACCGTGTATTCCCTTCTATTTAAAACATGGCCTCCTGAGACTCCATGTTCTCAGGGATTGCCAAAAAGCAGAAAGAAAGCCAAAGCCACCACTCTCCGTTCAAAACTTCTGCTGGTTGATTTTTTTCAGCGGGCCAGACTCTGCCTCTGATGCGCTGCATTTCACAGATGACTGAACGGTGATTGTGTGGAGGGAACATGCGCGCTCCAGGGTGACTCACAAAGATGTGCAGACACACGCTTTCGCACGCCATCCCATAGAAAGGCCCACTTGCTACGGCTTGCCCTGTGGATCAGCAAACCGAGGAACCAAATCCCTGCTCTGCTTAACTGGGGAGGGGGCAAGAAAGCTGACCTGCCATTGCCGAGCAGTGGGCTGCACGCTTGGCACATGGGCTATTTAACTAAAAAAGTTAATTACGCTCCCTGATGCTGCCATCACGCCATTATCCTGATAAGAAAACCAAGGTTCCTAGCGTAGGCTCCCTGCCCGGTCACTGAATGAAGAGGTGATAGTGCCAGGGCTCAGCCGCGTGTCTGTCTGTCTCAGAGGGCAAGCTCGGCCCGTCTCCACTTCCTCGGGCGACCAGAGGACCTCCCGTCGACCAGGACCTCGCCATCCAGGGAACACTTACTGTACGTGCTTTCCTTGATGGCAAATTCCTTGAGAGGGGCTCCAAATTCACAGGGTAGGCGAAGGGAGAGAACTTTCTTCTGCATTTTGGTGGATTTACGAACCAGGAAGATCTAGTGGAGGGAGAAAAAAAAAAATCAAGCTTAGGAACTGTCTAGGAGGTGAGAAGGGGAGCACATGATTTCCTGCACGGCCCGATGTCCACAACCAGCATACCCTTCATGACGAAACCTCAAGGCTCAACCAGGGTGAAAGGGACTGTCAACAAGCATGCCACAGATGCCTTCCTTTGATGACTGGCTTCAAAAGAACCCTACTTTCCCTTTGACAGAGTCCTCTCCATGAGACCAGTGCTCCCTCCGTCTGCAGAAGCATTTTCAGCTTGGTGATTGTTTTGTAGCTCGTGTTACGTGCTCTCTAGCCTGTGTCTTCTATGGGCACCGTGGCTGATGGAACCCAGATTCTAAACATGAGTGATATGGCCAAACCGCAGGAGGTGAACTGGGAGTTCATTGGCTAATTTGGCTCATGGGTGTGTTTATGAGAGAAAATTAAATTTGGGGGGCACCTGAGTGGTTCAGTTGAGGATCTGACTCTTAATGTCAGCTCCAGGCATGATCCTGGAGTTGTGGCATTGAGCTCCACGTCAGGGTCGTAGTGGAGTCTGCTTCTCTCCCTCTCCTTCTGCTCCTCTCTGCACACTACCTCTCTCTCTCAAATAAATAGATAAATCAAAAGAAAGAAAGAGAGAGAGAGAGAGAGAGAGAAAGGAAAGGGAGGGAGGGAGGGAGGGAGGAAGAAAGGAAGGAGAGAAAGAGAAAGAAAGAGAAAGAAAATGAAACTTATTTCCAAGAGTGAAAAAGCAGGCTTTGTAAATTAAAATTTGAGTTTCCAGCTTGTCCTGGGAAACAGCGTGATATGGCAAGATCAGACATGGTGACAATTGCTGGAACTAAAAATGGCCGCCCAGTGAGGGAGGGACGGACTTATGCTGTGAGGTTCCCCGAAGCCAACGCCAGACCTGCAAGCCCATTCACACTGACTGACCCCGATTTGTGACAATCTCCCTCCAGGTTCGAATACTGTCTTCAGGCATGTGCTTTAAACCAGCCCTGCTCCCGCTGCCCAACTCGGTCACCACTCTGGCCTCCGACCCTGCAGAGGCAAGAGTGCCCTATACTGCTGTGTGCCACACGACTCAGGGGGCACCAATTACCTAGGCGACAGGTTAAACGGTGCCCCTTAGAGTGTGCAGTAGGACAGCCTGCTTGAATTCTGGTTCCCTTCTGGATGGAGAACATGGTCCTTCTCCAAGGATGCTATCCTGTCTTGCTTCTCTAACCACTCCTCTTTCCTTGGCCTTCAGACGCCGTCCTCTCCATTCCCTTCCTCTTATTATTTCATCTAATCTTCACTTGCCTCCGTATGTCCTGTCAATATCTCCTACGAAACTTCTAGGTGGAGGTGGGAGGGTGACTACAGGGATTGGGGGTCTGCTGAGAGGGAATGAGGAAGACCTTTGAGTTCTCTCCTCTCTCCCAGCACCCACAGCGAGGCAGCTGGGATAGAAGCCATCTAATAGCCAGTTCTGGGAATCAGTGTTTATGGGACACCCTAAAACTGAAACACGTATTTCCTAAACACTATCCCTATGGGTACAAAAGCCTAAAGCCCTTCTGGGAGCCAGCTGTTGGTTGGCGGAATAGAAGTATTATTCCCTTGTGCGGGTGGGAATCTTCTTGGAACTTGGGGGTCAGGGAGAGAACAGTCCTGAATGTCTGCAGCTTTAGAATGGGGGTTCTAAAGTCAGGCCTGTAGACCAAATCTATCCTGCTGTCTACTTTTATAAATAAAACTTTATTGAAACAAAGCCACACTCATTCATTTGCATGCTCTCTATGATTACAGCTGCAATATGAGGCGGGGCTGAGAGGTTCTGACACCCTGTATGGCCCACAAAGCCGAAAATATTTACACTTTGGCCTTTTACAGAAAGCCTGCCGGCTCCTGTCTAGGATGCAGACGAATTAAGGCTGATGGCACCCCAAGGACCTATGATACCATGGCTGGACTTTCAGATCTTCCTTGCTCTCACACCTGCGTTTCTTCCTCATCAGCCTCTTGCTTCTGGTGTGCTCTGGCCTACCCTGGTCCACGCTGCTCCTATCCTCCAGCTGCCCTCCGTGTGCCCTCAGCCTGCCCCGTCCCGTCAGGCAGGTCCTGTCCAGGATCAAGTAGGTAGACAGACGGAATGTTCTGCCTGACTTGTTCCCACAGATCTCAGCAGGAACGGACGGGCCGGCTGGGAGGGAAGCCTCGCAGGGAAGGAAACAGTTGCCCAGCAACAGGGCGACCTCCCTCTTCAGGACTTTTGTGCAGAAATGCAGGAACAGATAACTCAACCTCCAAAAAGGGGGGGCCCCACAGACATGGGTCCTGATCACACAGACCCAGACTAGAGGCAACAACCTGGCATGCTGGCCAAGGAATTTTCCCCAAAGGGGACAAATATCGCACCTAGTCACCCTGAGCATGCTCCAACCGAAATCTCAGTCCCATCCGTTTCTGTCAGGTGAGAAGACTCACTTAGAAGTCAAAACATGATGACAGAGAGGCTCTGGCTGGTAGGAAACTCAGAACTTTATTTTCACGCCCAACTACTACAACATTCTCAGCCAGCTGTGCCGGAGGTTCTTTTGTTTTTGTTTTTTTCCCCTTTTCCTGCTTGTTTCTCATCTCTTTCTTAGTTTCTATCTCTTGTTTTGAGTTGTTCCAAGTGCTACTTTATCTGTGATTTATTGTATTTATCCTTTTTTGGGAAGTAGACACAGTGCCTAAGCACTGCCCAATACAACTTTCTGTGTTGGAAACATTTCATAGACTGCAGTAGTCTGTACTGTAGCCGCCAGCTGTCTATGGCTGGTCAGCACTTCAAATGAGGCTAGTGCAACGGAGGAACTGAATTTTCAATCTAATTTAATTAATGCAAAATTTAAAAAAAATTTTTTTTAAAGATTTTATTTATTTATTTGACAGAGAGAAGCACAGCCAGAGAGGGAACACAAGCAGGGGGAGTGAGAGAGGGAGAAGCAGGCTTCCCATCGAGCAGGGAGCCCGATGTGGGGCTCGATCCCGGGTCTCCAGGATCACGACCTGAGCCGAAGGCAGACCCTTAACGACTGGGCCACCCAGGCACCCCAATTAATGCAAATTTAAATAGCCACACAGGGCACGCGCCTACCGCATTGAAAAGCACAGGAGAGCAATCACTGAGTGGCATTTTTTGAGGAACCTCTATCGAGTCGTGGAGTGTTCCTGATTAAGAGACTGGTGTTGGGTAGACAGTAGCTGAAGAGACAACTGGCCCGTCGCCCTGTGGGAAGGCACTGAGGACGCCCAAGAGAAACACGATTGTGTCAGCACCCAGAGCAGACAAGTCCATGGACACAGAACTTTGGAACTTCTGAAGTCCCAAGCTGGATGGCTGGGTGCTGGCAGGGTTCCCAGGCTCCGAACGAGAACAACAGGGGCAGCCGCGGACCCCACAACCAGGTTCATTCTCAGTGCTGAGGCCCGGGAAGTCAGCCCAGGGCCTTCAGCAGGGGCCCTCCTCAGTACTCAGATGCCCGTCATCCTGCCCAGTCCTGGGCCTCCCTCCGTAACTGGGTCGACGAAGACAGAAAGACAGACTGTGAAGGGCTCTTTTCCTCAGAGCTACCTCCTTACGTCCTGCAATCCCCTTGTACCGCGACCCAGGTGCACACGGGAAGCCATGCTCCCTACAGCCTAGGAAGAACTTTCTGGAACTTCAGGTGTCTCTCTTGACGAAAGCAGCAGCCCTGCCTGTCTCAACCCGTTTCCCCGAGACTGAGTCTTACCCCCGGAGGCTGGCACTGGAGGACGCCCGCTGCCTCCTCAGCGCTCAGGCTCAGCTGCAGCCATATCGGGTGGGTGTGCAGGAGCCGGTCCAAAACGCTGAGCCTGCTGGGGGCGCTGTCGTAGCCGGAGTCCCGCACAGACGCCTTCACACCCTTTTCTTCGGGATAGCCATCGTCCTTGTGTCTCACCATGCTAGGAAACAGAGAATCGGCAGGCGTCAAATGGCTGCGGCCCCACTTCTCTGACGAGGAGACCACCCTACAGTCACGAGGCTAGACCCGTCCTGGCCCTTATCCCATGTGTCAGCCCCACCTCGCTTGCCTTCCCCTCCAGCCTGGAAGCTTTCTGGGGGCAGACGCCGTATCAGTTCTCTCTCCATATCTCTACCATTAACCAGAATATTCGACACACCCAACAGACCTTCTATTTCTAACCCAGTTTTCAAAAGGTTCTAGACATCCCGAATGCTGTCAGGTGTGTCTTCTGGCATAAACTATTTCACAATTTGGGCGCAGAGCCCTAAAGGCTACGTTCCGTATGGCAGCCTGAGGTCCTGGGGCTCAAGAGCGGGGGTCATAGGCACAACCACGGCATGCTCTGAAGGCAAACACAGAACACTCACCCTCACTCGTGCACACTCATTCTGTACCCACATGAACTGGGTTTCATTTCTTTTCACACATCTGGGCATTTTTATTACTACTATTGTTTGTAATAAAACGTCACAGCTGAATAATGCTGTGCTAGTTATAAAATCATACTAACATAAGTTCATTATTGCCATAAAGTGGGAACAGTCCCAATTTCCATCACCTAATGAATGGATAAATAAAGTGTGGTCTATCCATACAATGGAATTTTATTCAGTTATAATATTCATTCATTCTGTTTATGAATTGAGTACCGATCCACACTCCAAAATGGGATGAACTGTGAGGACTTCATGCTAGGCAGAAGCAGCTAGACACAAATATTGTGTGATTACACTTACACAAAATATCTAGACGAGTCACAAAGAGAAAAACAGATCAGTGGGGACAGGGGCGGGGACAGGATGGGTAGTGGTTGCTAATCAGGATGGAATTCCTTTTTGAGGTAAAGAAAATGTTCTGCACCAAGTCGTGCTGACAGCGGTTCGACCCCGTGAATGTGGTGAAAAACACTGAAAGGTATGAATGATATGTGAATGACATCTCAATAAAAAAATGTCATATTGATTTCCATAGTTGCCTTCAGTGCCAAAACTAATCTTATGAGTATGTAAACTGAGTGTGCAATCCCCCTTTTATGAATGAGAAAACTGGGGCCCAAGAAGGTTTTAGGCTGTCTCCCCTGAAAGGCAGAGCTAGAAGTCAGGAGGTCTGGTGTTCCTCCAACTTCGCAGGTAACAAGTAAGATCATGAACACAGCTTCTGTCCATGCGGTGACCGTCGCATGCCAGGCTGTTGGCAAATGTTCTCTCATTTCCTTGAAAACAGCCCCCAAAGGCAGGTACCAGGAATCCAGTGTTAAAAAAAAAGTGCGTGTGTGGGGGGGTGCGGGGGGGAGGACAGGGAAGCACAGACTGCTTAAATAACTGGCTCAAGGCAGGGATATGCCTCTGGCGAGAGTGAGCAGGTGGGAATTCCAACCCAAGAGTGCTTGTTTCCAGAGTCTCTTTCCCTCTACCATACCCTGGCTCTCAACGAGCTGGTCATCAACATTGGTCCTGGAGTGGCCAGTGAAACACATCAGACCTGATTACCCACATTTGAAGGGGCAAGTTCAGTTTAGGGTTAAAATGGTCTTCAAACATCTAAACCCAAAGAAATTCAAATGTGGGCCTGAATGAAGTTTTCAACCTTGTGAATGATGACGGTAAAACCAAATGGTAGGCAAGACTGGAAAAAAATTTTTTTTTCCCCTAAGATTTTATTTATTTGACAGAGAGAAACACAGTGAGGAGGGAACACAAGCAGGGGGAGTGAGAGAGATGGAGAAGCAGGCTTCCTGCTGAGCAGGGCCCGATTCGGGGCTCGATCCTGGGAACCTGGGATCATGACCTGAGCCGAAGGCAGATGCCCAACGACTGAGCCCTCCAGGCGCCCCAAGAGTGGAAAAATGTTTTAAAAAAAAAGCAAGTGTGCTCTTCCCATGTTGACCACTCCACTCCTAAGAGCAGACTGAATATAGAGGAAGCCAACTAAGGAAATCATTGTTGGTTAAGTAGGCTCCGCATGAATACCCACAAGGATACTGCATGGGCTGGCCAGAGACTCTCATCCTAACATCTTCCCTGCACATTCTTGACTTTCTACAGATCTAAAGAATCTCATGCTTCCATTCAAGATTTATGTTTTGTTTCCCCTTAAACTTTTCCTTTACCTTTTGCTACAACTTTGCAGATGGGAGAGTCTGTGCCAAAAAAAGAGCAGTTTCTCATTCTGCAAATGCCATCCCAGGGCCTCCAGGTATTTTGAAGTGAATCTTTGCAGCTAGAAGTATGCACTCTTCAAAAGGAAGCTGGCGTTAAAATTCCTTTCACACGAGGTAAATGAGGAACTCGAGACCAGTGAGTTTCCATGCTGGCTGTCTATAAAACCTGCCTGGAGCTTGACATGTTCCGAGGGCCAGACTGCACCCCAGATCACATAAATCAGACACTCTGGGGTAGGACACAGGCATCCGAATTTTAAAAATTTCCCCAGGCAGTTTCAACTTGCAGTCAAGTTTACAACCATGGCATTGGACTGGCGCTTGAGCCAAAGAGAGAAGTCTCCTGGGGTCTGTTAAGCTGCTGGTTCCTGGTTTCAGCCCCAGAGGGTCTGATCCTGCAGCCGTGGGATGGGGCTCTGCATTTCTAACAAGCTCCGGAATGTGCTGAGCCTGCAGTCCGGGGAGCGCTTGCTTGAGACTGCAGAGCAAGATGTGTTCTTGAACCCAGAACCAATGAGTGGGGTGGTTTTTTGCAGGTGGGGGTGCGTGGTGGTGACATGCCCCTGAAAGAATTCTCCTGACACTCACGGGTGCGGTGAGTAAATGGGTGGACACTTCTTCCTCCCATAGTGTCACATCCTGAGACACGGCAGTTGTTCAGAAGGTAAAGAGTCTTTGTCCTGACCACCAACCTCAGCCTAAAGAGCCTGGGCCCACATGGGAGACCGTGAGTAAGATCCACGGGGCTTCATCGAGGCGCCGCCATAAATTAGATCTTGTCTTTGTAAATGACTAAGCTAACACCTTTCTTTCACAGTCACATTGGAGGCTTGCAGTATATTATTATAAGATAGATTGAAAGAAAGAATGAAAAAAGACAGATTGGCTTTTATCAGAGACAACCTTCAAAGAGAACTACTGAGGGAAACGAATCTGTACTGGGGGTTGTTGGTGCCCTGCCCAGCTCCCCTTTACCAGGCTGGGGACCCGTCCCCCCCGCTGCTGCGGTGCTGGCCATCCTCTCGTCCTGTGCATGCCTGGGAAGTTACGTGTTCCCCAGGGAGCAGATGCACTAATGACAGGGTGTAGAGCAATGGCTTTCTTGCCCGAAGATGAGACACCCCAGGGTGCTGGTCACACAGCAGAGCTCCCTGTGGGATCAGGCTGAGGTCACTCTCCAAATGCCCCCGGATCTCTGCCTGGTCTCCTACTCATCCCAGACCGCCCCGCTCACTCCTGCCCAGCTGCTCCTGAGACCCTATCTCAGTAAATCACAGCACAGGGCTCTGTTTCGAGGGAATTTAACCTAAAACAGAAGCTGGTGAGATGAACAGAAACCAGTGATTCTTTAAACAGACGTCTGCCTGCACATATTGGAGAGGGGGCACGAAGAATGACTGGCTTATAAAAGGCAAATCATTGTGATATAATTCAGGAGATTCCAATGATGGCATGGTCATGGTCAGCTGGCCGGCATGTGAGCTCCATCTCCCCTTTTTAGCTTCATCTTTCTAATCTGTAAGTGGTACATAACACTTTCAGCACGGTGCAGAACTGATAGAAGCAAGAATCCTGAGTGGATGCTACCATCAGTAGGGGAAAGGCTGGGAGGGAAGAGAACTTTCAGTCTCCAAATCTCTGCCCACAGATTACTTTTCATGAAGAGGAAAGGGACCCTGGCAATGCAGAAATCTGTGAGACACCATCTTTTTATTTTTTTAAAAAGATTTTATTTATTTATTTATTTCAAAGAGAGCAAGCTAGAGACAGAGGAGAGAGAGAAGCAGACTCCCCGCTGAGTAGGGAGCCTGATGTGGGGCTCGATCCCAGGACCCTGAGGATCATGACCTGAGCCGAAGGCAGACACTTAACCCACTGAGACACCCAGGTGCCCCTGTGAGACACCATCTGAATCAAGCCATCAGCATCGACCCCTCCAACAATCAGGCACCTGGGATCGTGTCCCCCTGACATCTGCTCTGAGAAGGTTATAATAACATGTGGGTCATCTTCCTGCCCCCACACATGTTTAACCTGAAACTACACAAGAAAAAACAACCAAACAAATCTAAATTCAGGGACTCCCTGCAAAACCACTGGCCTGAACTCTTTAAAATATCAATGTCATGAAAAATTCTTAAAAGTCTGTGGGACTACTATAGATAAAAGGAGAACAAAGAGACGTAAGAGAGGTGACCCCACCGAGTGCCTGGAATTGATTGCATATGGCATCAGAATAAAAAATAGCTATAAAGGACAACGGGGGCTATTCATAGGGGTGTATGACAGATGATATTGCATTAATATTTAATTTCCTGAGCATGATGCTATTATTTATATAGTATATAGAAATGTTCTTGTTCTTTCTTCTTCTTCTTCTTCTTCTTCTTCTTCTTCTTCTTCTTCTTCTTTAAATGCTCTTATTCTTAAGAGCATTCAGCAAACTGAAGAATTTAGGGTCAAAGTGTGAAAATGTTGGAAAGTCAATGTCACATGGTCAGCCTCCCTGTGAGGCGGGGAGGCTATTGTGGACATTGCTGCTATGAACATTAGGGCACATGTGCCCCTTCTTTTCACTACATCTATATCTTTGGGGTAAAAACATACTAGTGTAATTGCTGGGTCATAGGGTAGCTCTAGTCTTAATATCCTGAGGCACCTGCATACTGTTTTTCAGAGTGGGGAAAGTGGGGGTAATAGGGAGATGGGCATTGAGGCGGGCTCATACGCTGTGATGAGCACTGGGTATTACACGTACTAAGGAATCATCGAATACTATACCAAAAACTAATGAGGGAGTGTATGTCGGCTAACTGAACATAATAAAAAAATTAAAAACTAAAAATTAAAAAAGGGGAGGAATATAGAGGTAAAGAAAATGTGGCAACATTTCGACAATTGGTGAAGTTAGGTGAACAGTACTATTCTTAACTTTCCTCAAATGTTTAAAATTCTCAAAATAATACATCAGGGGAAATATCTACCATCTCCATGGGTTTATGAGTATGCAATTCATTTATTTATTCCACTATTGTTACTATTTCCAAGCATCTAGGCCTGCTTTCATGGGGAGATAAAGCTCAGGTATGGATTCAGTGAGACCCACACCACATGGGGAAAAATGGGGAAACCACAGAATGCCCCAGCGGTGTTCCTCTAGGCACAGACAACAAACTCTGGGCAACTCATGCCAATGGACCGAGGCCTCATCGCTCTGAAGCAGCTCAGTAGATAAGACACCTACTCTCGGGAACACGGCTCTCCAGCAACAGCTACATTCTGGTCACACCCAATTTAAGGCTCTTTTGAGTGTGGAATGAGAGTGGGCTCTCCACTTGGCTATATTCTCTTCATTCCCAGGGCCACGTGTTAGTAGCCTCGATATGCCAGCAGCCGGCCCCAGCAACCGCTAACCGGCAGGGTTCCAGAAGGTGGGGACGGTGTCGGCGATACGAGATGAGAGAGCCCCGGAGATTCTTTTCCGACCACCTGCCAGGCCTCTCCGCCTTGCTGGCTCTCAGTGTCTTTATTTATAGGCAACAAGTTAAAGATTCTTATGAAGGAATATTTTTTTACAGAGAGTGATTTTTGATTACACAGTGTCTTTGTTAGAGAAACCTAGTGCTTTGATCAGTGAAACATGTTTTTGCAGGTGCACCTATCTACAGTTCAGAGTTAACTCGCAAAACCAAACCAAGGACATGTTATTCAGTAAGGTTTTTTATAGTTTTTTACATTTGGTGCCTAGACGATAAAGGGTAGACTAATGATATGGTGTTTTTTAAGTAGGTCTTATAAACAAGAGGGCAACTGAAAGGCTTAGGTGAGTTGTGTATAAAGTTTTAGCTACATTATTAATACAATAACCAAAAGTTAGTCTGTCTGGCGTCAAGGAGAAAGATAACTTATTTTGCAAAGGTAAAAGCGCTTGCTCAAGCCTGTTTTCCATGACTGGGTACAGAATTCTTTATTTATGGATCCTTTGTGTGCGTGGCAATGCCCTTGTTAGTATAGTTTTATTTCTTATATTAAGCCCTTTATTTAACCATTTAAGAGCCTTGACAATCTCTTCCACAGAGCTGCAGGATATGTAAGATTAAGCTATTTTTAATAATGGTAAGTAGAAACAAAAGCATTTTGCTTTTTAAATGTCAAGCATTCCGTACAATAATGGCAAACACGCAGGGTGGGGAAACCACTGCCCACGCACACTCCTCACACTTTGTGGGAGGGTCGGTGTTCCGTGCCTTGCAGAGGGCAGTCACCTGATTGACCATGCACGTGGCTCGCGGCATAGGTAGGAACAAGAAATTGCAGAAGGCATGTTCTAATACAGGCCAGGCAGAAGGACACTAGGTCTACTTTTATTCAATGTTACAGAATCAAATGCATCTCAGAGAAGGATAATGTGCAGCAGACTTTCTAAGTGATGGTCTTTCTTGTCCTAATCCACAACTCCAGAGGAGGCATAAGCTATCATCAATGCAGCTTCCAATGACCAGGGTCCCAGATATCACATGGGAGGACTATACTTTGATTTTACAAACCAGTCTTCTCTCAAACAAATGACATCACGAACCAGGCAATATATAATGTACATAAAACTTACATGTAGGTTCTCTCTGTAGGAAAAAACCCTGGTGCAGTAAATTCAGCTAGCAACCTTCTATACATCAGAATCTTACTTCAGCCACTATTTAGCGAGAAATGAAGCTTTACGGGACTAGATACAAGGCACAATGCCAAATTTTTACCATCAACAAGGTGGTGCCTTCCATTTGGCTAATGGGTCTCAGCGGCACTCTGCTTGGTTCTATGCTCAGGACATGGGGACAAAATAAGTATACTCAAAAAAACCCAAAAAGCCAAACGTTCTCTCTCTGTGTTAAAAGCACACCTTCATTAAGCTGAACAATTTTATTTTTAAAAATTTTTTTAAAAGATTTTATTTATTGATGTGTGTGGGAGGGAGAGAGGGCACACACATAGGGTCAAGGGCAGAGGGAGAAGGAGATTCCCCACTGAGCATGGAGCCCCATATGGGGCTCGATCCCAGGACCCCAGGATCACGACCTGAGGACCTGAGCTGAAGGCAGCCACTTAAGCGACTGAGCCACCCAGGCACCCCTGAGCAATTTTATTTTTTAAATAGACAATTTACATCAAGAACCATGGTAAGATGGCCTTGATTATTTTTTAAAGGCAAAACCGATTTCTTTCTTTCTTTCTCTCTTTCTCTCTCTCTCTTTCTTTCTTTTTTAAAGATTTATTTATTTATTTGACAGACAGAAATACAGTGAGAGATGGAACACAAGCAGAGGGAGTGAGAGAGGGAGAAGCAGGCTTCCTGTGGAGCAAGGAGCCCTATGTGGGGCTCGATCCTGGGACTCTGGGATCATGACCCGAGCCAAAGGCAGACACTTGATGACTGAGCCACCCAGGCGCCCCAAGACAAAACCTGTTTCAATTAAATAGTCAAAATGTCCCACAAATTTTTCTTTCTCAAGCAGCCTGTTAGATCATAGTTCAACTAAAAGAGAGATGGGCTTAGTTAATTAACAACTTCAAAAAACCTCTCATGGAATCCTTGGCAAGTCCTCTGGAATTAAATAAGGCAGGCGGTGGCTCTAATCAAAGTACTGCTCTCCTAAACCACTTCCTACAGGTCTCTGGCTCAGAAGCACGTCTGCACATGTGAGTGTGTGTGCCTCCCCGCAACTATTGCCCTGTCTGCCTTAGATTCGGTGCTACCAAATCCGGTCTACCTTCATGGAAAAGCCACTCTTATATTTTATCTAGGTATTCTGTTTTGTTCCAGTTACAGAACTAATGGGCCTTGTAAATCGGGACAACCAAGTCAGCCGGGTAGGTTGAAGGAAGGACTATGACCTCCTAAAATACAGCTTGGCTTTTGACTTTGTCTTCTTCTCTACTGCCCAATTCCTGGCCCCAGGCTCCATCTCAGGCTTTATTTATTTGACAGAGAGAGAGAGACAGCCAGAGTGGGGAACACAAGCGGGGGGTGTGGGAGAGGGAGAAGCAGGCTTCCGGCTGAGCAGAGAGCCCCATGTGGGGGGCTCCACCCCAGGACCTTGGGATCATGACCTGAGCTGAAGGCAGATGCTTAATGACTGAGCCACCCCGGTGCCCCTCTTATATCAGGTTTTAGGAAGGTGCAGAAAGTGACTCTTTCTCGGAAGGGGACTCCCTGCTTGCTCTGCCCGCTCCTTGCGGGCCAATCCTGCTGATGCACTTGGGACTGAGGAACCCACAAGGCCCCTCAGATCTGGGTCTGCAGCGGTGATTGGCAGGTCTTACCTGAATTTCCCGCAAAATGTTCCCTCATGACTCAACCGAGTGCTGGGTCCCTGACAGTCTCCCGTGGGCCTTCCCAACTCGTAAGAAAATGAATAGTTTTTCCTTGTTTGTATGGCAAATAGTCATAGAATGAATCATTACCAATGGATGGGGTTAATTATCATCAGTAGGATGCTGAGTCCATCAATAAAACACAACAAAACAGAAGATAAACCACAAAAGCAGAGCTTTGCCTTCCAATGCGCTTTTGTGCAGGGCTTAATTATGGCTTACGATTCATCATATTGCCTGCCTCCCTAACAAAGAGCTATAGTCCCGCGATGCAGTGAAGAGCTCAAAAACAAAACCCAACTGCATTTGGTGGGAAAATTTTGATATTTTATAAATTCTCTATGGTTTATTAAAATTGACAATATTTCCCAAAGAGTGTTAGATATACCATGGTCTCACATGGAGACACAGTTTTTATTTTAATGTCCAGTACTTATTTAAATAGCTGTAGGGACGTCTGGGTGGCTCAGTCATTAAGCATCTGCCCTCAGCTCAGGGCTAGATCCCAGGGTCCTGGGATGGAGCCCTGCATCGGGCTCCCTGCTCAGCAGGAAGCCTGCTTCTCCCTTCCACTCCCCCTGCTTGTGTTCCCTCTCTGGCTCTCTCCATTTATTTATTTCATTTATTTATCAAATAAATAAAACCTTTAAAAACTAAATAAAGATGAATAAATAGCTGTTGTACTTAGTGTAGTTCCCAATGACGGCAGATTACATTTACTTCCTTTTCCCCCATTTTTTTTTTATTGTGGTAAAATACACACAGCATAAAACTTACCATCTTAACCATGTTTAAATGTATAGATCAGTGGGGTTATGTATATCCACACTGTTGTACCACCAGCACTACCATCCATCTGCAGAACTCTTTTCCTCCTGCAAAACTGAAATCTATGCCTAGTTAAAAAATAACTCTCCCCCACTTCGGGAAACCTCCACTGCACTTTCTGTCTCTACGATTTTGACTCCTTTAAGTACCTCATCTAAGTGGGATCATACACTGTCCTTTTATGACTTGTTTACCAAATTTACTTTGTAAAATATATGTGAAAGGTGAGTCAATTTAAAGAAAAAAACATTAGGTACATTAATAATAGGCAAGATGGTGCACAAATAAGGAAAAACCTGTGGCTCCGTTGGTGGAATTTGGGCTAAGACAGTCTGAACTAAAACATAAGAATATTTCCCCCATATTACATATTAATATTCACAAACCTTGCTCTTGGACTCAAGGGGGGAAAAAGATTCCCAAAAAGCATCTCTTTGCCATCACTCAGCTCCCTCCTTGACTGGGTTCGAGCTCTCTGGAATGCCCACTAGACACGGGCTCCAACCCCTTGTCAAACCCAAGGTCAGACCCTGCTCCCTCCCCATCTCCAGCATTCAGTTCCTTCAGCCCCTGTGTACGCACCCCTGCGGCACTTACCCATTTTACTCTGCCTTACACATGTTTCTCTCACTAGCCTAGCCTCACCCCCCAGGCAGGCCCTGATCATATGTGCGCATGATGGGGGACTGGGTCGGGTTCCTCTGCAAACAACAGGATTATTCCCTTTGAGTGAGGAGAGGAGAAGCTCAGTGGGCCGTGAGAAACATCATCAAGGGTGCCAGGTCTCCATCAGCTTCTTCCTGGGTGCCCTCGGGCATAACCTCTGATACAGGCCTTCCCTCAGCCAGTCCCAACAATAGAATCCGGCTGTTCAGCTCCAGTCTCAGGACACAAAAGGTTCTTGTCTCTATGTTTATCAGGAAATGGGTGGCAAAAATCACCACAGCTACCAAGACTCCCCTGGCCTTTGGCCATCTGAAGGCCTGGGGTGAAAAAAGGAAGGAACCCGAATCTTTCCAGAACAACAAATCCAAGGTTCGTGGCTCCGTCCTCACTGTTCACAACCTTCCTTCATGGACAACCCCTCCAAGCTCCCACCACCCGGCAGGGGGTGGCCTTTGGATAGAAAAGTCAGCACTGAGCCTTAGCTGACATCCACTAACACAGGGCATTAGTGATGCGCACTCCGTTCAAGGTTCCCAAATACAGAATGCCTTATCCCAACGCTGGGAATGAGATTTAGTTCCAACAAAAGAGGTTGTCATGTACCAGCTGGTTGAGCACAGAGCAGACAGGAGTACAAGAGTATTGGCAGGAAAGCTGCCTTCTGTTGAGGTATGGGGCGATCCAGAGTGGGACCTGCACACACGCACCTACGGGGGCTTTAGCATTTGGTTCTCAACAAAGTTTACCTGGAGTCAGAATGCAGCAACATGAGAATTTCCACCAGGTGTGAACCAACATCAACAC
The DNA here is from genome assembly GCA_004023965.1 of Spilogale gracilis. Taxonomy (NCBI): domain Eukaryota; kingdom Metazoa; phylum Chordata; class Mammalia; order Carnivora; family Mephitidae; genus Spilogale; species Spilogale gracilis. The sequence continues at coordinate 35,991 of PITA01018493.1, forward strand.
GCCAAGTTCTGTAAGGCACCCATGGTTTAGTCTGCTCAAGCCCGATTCTGGCCTCCCCTCAGCTTTTCACCTCCAGCGGCTCGGTAGAAAGAGCACCTGCCATCAGCTGGAATAGAGCCTCAGTTGAGCCTTAACTACGAGGGCTTGGCCCATTATTACAGGTCACTGGACAGTATTACAGGACTCAGTTTCCCCTGTCTCTAAAGATGGAGTCTTATTGGAAAAGGAATTTATTACCAAAGCAGACAAAGCCTTAAAAGAACAGACTAAGAATCTTGAATGTCCTGGGAACTATGAGTAAAGATTCTGTTCAGCAGTTTCCAGGATGTCTCGTTCACTGTCCCCTAATTTCCAGAAATTAAAAAAAAAAAAAAAAAAAAAAAAAAAGAACACAAGGTGACGTGTTTGCATTTAGGATACAAAGACTATTCTATAAACACAATTCCAGAGCTTGTTTCAGATGGCCCCGGGCAGGCCCTCGCAGCGGGAGCATCCTTCCTCTACCACTGGGATCTAGTCCCAACCTAGACTCTAGTGCTTGCCATTCTCAACTTACAGATGACAAAAAGAAAGGTTATTGGTATTCCTGTAAGGGAGGCCTCCCTTCCTCCTTCTGCCTATGTGAAGTCTTCAGCCTTTTCACGTCATGTTACTTTAGTGGGCCTCAAAGGCAAGAGAGGTGCAGCCTGGGGCATGGCACTGCCCCAGGGCTCAGGCTTCTGGCTACAAGAGACCAATGCAGGATCCATCTTAAGAATTAAGCACCAGACACAAGTCGGAGTCTCCTGTCATAGCCTTGCTCATGGAGCAGTAGATCCTTGTCTATGTATTGAAAGGAAAGCGGATACACCCCAAATATCAAGCAGTGGTCAACATGGTAGGCTTGGCAGGAGATGAACCAAGGGCTTCCTTGATCTTTGGGAAGAGAAATGAGGAGTCTGCCATGAATGGTTTCTGAAAAAATAGGAGTAGAAGAGGCTCTTTGGGTTGCCAAGAAAACAACTACTCGCACAGAAGCGATCTATCTGATAAAAGTTGCTGGTGCAAGGGCCAGTTCCAATTTCTCTTACACACACACACATATATAAATAGAGCCAATGAAAAATTCCCAGAAAACCTGCCATTTCAAAAGTATCTACTAGTGGACACCTACGTGACTCAGTTGATTAAACGTCTGCCTTCAGCTCAGATCATAATCTTAGGGTCCTGGGATCGAGTCCTACATCAGACTCCCTGCTCAGTGAAGAGCCTGCTTCTCCCTCTCCTCCTACTTGCTTTTTTTTTTCTCTCTCTCTCTCTCTCCCTCCCTCCCTCCCTCCCTCCCTCAAATAAATAAATAAAATCTTTTTAAACAGTACCTACTAGTCGATGTCCAGTGATATCTCACTTTCCATCATGAAAACACTTCTTTAGAATTTGTGAAGCTGAATTCAACCCCTACTCTGAAATATTTAAGTCTGGAGAGGAAGGGAGGTTCAAATTCATTCAGGCCATATGTGGGGCCTTGGATAGATAGAAAAATCGCCAAGTGAGCTGAGGAAACTTTTACCCAACACTCAAGATGGGAAAAGTGATGGGGGAGTCCTGGGGGAAGGGCTCTCCCTGTAAGGATCGCTGCATGTTTATCAGAGTCCAAGGGGTCTTAGAGACTCTCTAGCTCAGCTCCCTACTCAAGGTCAAAATGCTAGAAATCAGCAGAATGGGTCTAGTTCTCTGACTCATGAAGTCTCCTATATTTTTTTAATTTAAATTTAAATTTAAATTTAATTAGTGTAATTTATTGAGGCCTTTTCTCATCCTTTAAAACTCCAAAAGAAAAAAGACTACTATATTTTGGGTTCTGAGTTGTATTCCCTTCCTCCACTCTCTCTGCTGCTCTCTGAGAGAGGAGGCCTCAGCTTCCTCTGAATGATCGCTAAAAGCACAACAGAGAGGACTTCTGTGAAAGGTGTTCAGGGCCTTCGGTGATCTTTCAGCTCTATCGGTGGAGGGCTAGGAGGAGAGAACGACACAGAAACGGGACCAAAAATGCACATCCAGGCAGGAGGAGGCGCTGCCATTTTCAAAGGGAAGAAGGAGCTGGTGACTTTTACGGCTCATGAACTTCCTGTCATTGAGTCTCCAGCTAGAGATGAAAAGGGCAGATACGGAGCCAACGCTGGCAGGGCCCTTCACTGGTTCCTGTAAAACTAAGAAACAGAAACAAAGAACACGTTGTCCTGGCTGCCCTTGGAGCTGAAAACAGGAGAAGGAGCCAGGCAGCCTTGAAGTCTTGGCCCACTGACCTTTGACCCTGAGCAGTGGCCTGCATGAGGCTTCACAGAAAGGCAAGCGTTTCATGGATGTGCAGTTCTTCATGTTTACGTGCTTTTGGTTACACTGGCATTACTTCACAGCTGGACTAAATCACACTGCCTTTTTTAAAAAATATTTTATTTATTTGAGAGAGAGAGAGAGAGAGAGTGAGTGAGAGCATGAGAGGGGAGACGGTCAGAGGGAGAGGCAGACTCCCCGCACAGCGGGCAGCCCGATGCAGAACTCGATCCCAGGACTCCAGGATGATGGCCGGAGCTGAAGGCAGACGCTTAACCACTGAGCCACCCAGGCGCCCCTCACCACTGCCTTCTAACCAAGCAAGTATTTTGTGGCAGAACCAGCTACCAATATGAGAGCAAAGCAAGGTCTGTAGGGGTGAACCATATCTAACCTAGAGTAGGCCAACATTAAAATTGTGTGTCCAAGGGTACTGCACACAGGGAAGCCATCCACTGAGTTGGAAGGCACTATACCTCGACGAGATCAATTTCTAGGACACACCGTATTTTCAGGATGATCAGAAAAATCCTTGTAAATCTGTGAAAATCATGTGTGACCAGCCAGCTAAATGCACAGAAACAATGAATCCTGGAATACTGCATCAAAAACTAATGATGTACTGTACAGCTAACATAACATAATAAAAAATAAATAAATAGAAAAACACTGGAGGGATATACATAAAGGCAAAGAAATATGATAGTCAAAAAACAATAAAAAGTGGTCTTGTCTCAGGGATTCATGGTCATCTTTTTATTTTTTATATGACGCTCTTTTATAATGTACCTGTTCTACGTAGTCATCAAAAAAAAATAAATCTTAAATGTTCTTTTTAAAAACCTTCCCCAGTATGATAGATATCACCAATCAAAACAGACTAAACAGGTGTTTGGGCATTTTGATCTGGAGGCTTACTTCATTCTTTACTTAACGTTAACGTTTAGTAATTCATCTTTCCTAAAACCACCTCTTACCTGGCATTACCTGCTTCGTCCATCAGGTTCCCAGAACATCTAGTATACTCCACTATTATATCCTCATTGCATTCTACAATCCTCGTTTACAACCCTTTCTCCCCGCTGGCTCCACTGTCCAGGTATTTTAACAACCAGCACTACTTAATACATAGTTTCTTGAAGTTGAACTTGACTGTTGCTACACTGGTAACAGTACAAGCAAAGAGCTGGTTCAATCCTCATGGAATTCCTCAAAATCACATCCCAAACACAGAAGTCGCTTCAAATCAAGAAACAGCTTATGGGGGCGCCTGGGTGGCCCAGTCATTAAGCATCTGCCATCGGCTCAGGTCATGATTCCAGGGTCCTGGGATCGAGCCCTGCATCCGGCTCCTTGCTCAGCAGGAAGCCTGATTCTCCCTCTCCCACTCCCCCTGCTATGTTCCTTCTTTCGCTGTGTCTCCCTCTGTCAAATAAATAAATAAATAAAATCTTTTAAAAAAAGAAAAGAAAAGAAACACTTTGAGGGCATCAGGGATGAATGAGGCCAGTCATAGCAGAATATCCTCAAGGGGCACGATAGGAAATTTTAAGTAATCTCTACACCCAACATGGGGCTCAAATTCACGACACCGAGACCAAGAGTCACACGCTCTCTGACTGAACTGGCCAGGTGCGCCAAAGAAACTATACATTTTGATAACACCGAATACCCATTTCAAAACTTAAGACGTTGCAAGATACACCCAATACTCCGTAGCTAGAGTTGCAAGATACACCCAATACTCCATAGCCAGAGTTGCAAGATACACCCAATACTCCGTAGCCAGAGTTGCAAGATACACCCAATACTCCGTAGCCAGAGTTGCAAGATACACCCAATACTCCGTAGCCAGAGTTGCAAGATACACCCAATACTCCGTAGCCAGAGTTGCAAGAT